>JADRCD010181687.1:0-32271 GCA_019843815.1 Montemys delectorum
CACCTGAGTCTTTTATCCTAGCCAATCTGACTGGTGTAAGGTGGAATCTCAGAGTTGTTTTGATTTGCATTTCCCTGATGACTAAGGATGTTGAACATTTCTTTAGGTGTTTCTCAGCCATTTGGTGTTCATCAGTAGAGAATTCTTTGTTTAGCTCTGTCAGCCAGCCTATCTCCTGGAGGCTCTGACAGTACATGACTAATACAGATGTAGAGGCTCACAGCCATTCATTGAACTGAGTATATGGCCCCCAATGAAGGAGTTAGAGAAAGGATCTATGAAGCTGAAGGGTTTGCAGCCCCTTAAGAGGAACAACAATATGAACTAACTAGTACCCTCAGAGCTCCCAGGGACCCAACCACCAATCAAGGACTATATATGGTGGGACTGAATGTTCTTGCAGCATGTGTACAGTAGAAGATTGCAAATTCGATCATCAATAGGAGGAAAGGACCTCGGCCTTGTGAAGGTTTTGTGCCCCAGTGTAGGGGAATGCCAGGGCCAATAAGTGGGTGAGGGTAGGGTGGCAGGCATGGGGAGGGGGGAGGCAACAGGGGTTTGTTCTTGTTGTTTTTGTTTGTTGGTTTGCTTGTTTTTTGGAGGGGAAACTGGGAAAGGAGAAATTTACTTGTAAATACAGAAAATATCTAATAAAAAAATAATAAAATTTGTTTTCCAAAAAAAAAAAAAACAAAAAAAAACAAAAAAAGAATGTAGATATACTAACCTGAATATAATCCAGTATGGAAAGCTGATTGTGTTATTTTCTACCTCTAGGTACAAACAAAAACAACAAAGGAAAAAGAACAATCAATTGACATCTCTTGTACCACTATGGATGTTGCAATTATTTTATTTCTCAGTTGGTGGGAAGGTTTGAAAGGGAATTTTCCTGTAGGCTCTCATATTTGAACACTTGTTCCCATTTGGTAACAGTATTTGGGGAAGTCTAGGCCATGGCCTCTCTGAAGTAAGTACATCAGTGATAGCAGACTTTGGACTTTCTTTCTTTTTTTTTTTTTCCTTATACTTTAAAATACTTAGAGTTTTATTTATAGAGGAGGTTGAGAGGGATATGAGGGAGATAAGAGTGTGTAGACAGAGTAAGCAAAATGTGTTATATTCATATTTGAAGTTGTCAAATGACATTTATTTTATTTTTTTAGATATTTTCTTTATTTACATGTAAATTTTCCCTTTCCCAGGTTCCCCTCCAAAAAACAAACAAACAAACAAATAAAAACAACAAGAACAAACTTCTTTTGCCTCCCCCCTCCCCATGCCTGCCACCCCACCCTCTCCCACTTATTGGCCCTGGCATTCCCCAGTATAGGGGAATGCCAGGGCTTTGGACTTTCAATACCTTGCACCATTTACTGCTGATGCTGCTTTGTGCAGTAGTTCAAGATAATGAGTGCTGGGGAGGTGGGGACAGTCCCGCCTGGGTGTGTTTCTTCTTTCTTGTTTGTTCTTCTTGAGGCAGCAGAGTGGGAAGAGCATAGGCAGAGGGTAGGGCTTTGTCTTAAGAGATTCAGGAGTGAGATTTACCAGAAATTTAGGGTTGCTGTATAATAAAAAATTTATTTATCTCAAGTAAGTCTAAGTTACTATGCTATTGCAGCTGACTGTGTTCTGTGATCCTCTGAGGCCAGAAACTGCAGTTTCTCACACTTAGAACCTCATCCTAAAACAGCAGGAGATTAAGTATAGGATTAACTGCCTTTTCCCTATCATCCAGATGCCTCTTGCTTGTCAGGCTAGGGGGAAGTTTGGAGCAATAAGCTTCTATTGAACCCGGAGAAGAGGATAATACTTGCAGAAGGAAAAACTTTTACATAAGCAAATGTGCATAATCTCACATAAATTCATATACAGATTAATACATGCTCATTTATACATTTCCATTCATATCCAGTTGGGCCCAGCTTGCATGCATTCTCACAATTACATACTTACACACACATCTATACTTATGCATATGGATGCATATGGAGCAAAAGACCAAGCACCAGTGAAGAAAGAACTCTCTCATTCTGGATGAAAAATGGAGATCCATTCTTTATTACATAGAGAAAGGAAAGGCTTCTACCTTCTTAATGCTAAATGAATTAAACTCATGTTTGTAAGAGAAAAGCTTGTTTCTTTTAATAAGACTAAGCCTGTCCTGTCCCATGGTAAGGAGAATCCTGCCTGCTCCTTCTGCTCTCTGCAGCATCTTTTGCCTCTTTCCCTCTGCATTTTGCACATTGCTCTCTTAGTATTTTATGTTACCTATAGTTTCTAAGTTATTCTACTCTGCATTCTCAGTCTAATCAAAAAGTGTTCTGTCTAAAAACTTCTCCTCAGCTCAGCTCTTCGCACCTCTACTCCTCTCACCTCAGTCCCCCAGTTCTGAGTCTTCTCTTTTTCATCAGCCCGTAAGGATCTTCAGAATACATGACCACATGTTAAAAAGTTCATCAAAAGTTCGCACAGAAAATCAACTCATAAATTGAAATAGAAGTTTACAACAGAGAATGTTTACATGCATATCCATTTGGAGTAATTATCTAACAAAACATTCATTACCTGCCCCAGCTCCACAAGTTCACAGAAAATTTAAAATCATAAGTAAGTTTTTAGTGAATTTTTGTATAGATAAACCCAGTCAATATTTTATCTTCTGTCCTAGCACCTATAATAAATCATTAGTCCCCTTTTTATGACCTTTGGTTAATTGTTGTAGAACCTCTTGGAATGCGCTCTAAGTAGGAGAACGTCTGGTTACTATCTAAGAGCAATTAGCTGGTGACATTTGGGAGACTGGCAGAGTTCTCATTGCAGTTTTGACTATCAGAAAAGGCCTAATAGCAGGCACTCTATAAATGAGCTTAATAATCACTGATAGAATTTTAAGAATTAATATAGGATCATCATAAAGTCTTAAGCCATCTATTTATGTATATAGCACCACTGTATATAGTATATCTTTGTGGATCTGCAAAGATCTGCTCCAAAGGAGTGTTCTATTACTTAGTGATTATTATATATGTATAATAATAACAGGAAAAGCATATTAATAGCAGGAATCTTTCCTAAAATGAATCTCTTCCAGCCTGACTTAATAAGGGCATATCTGTCACAGATTATATAATAATACTATGCAGGCCATTTCAGGATGATCACCTGCTAGTTATTAGCTTGTCCCATTATGGCTTCTGACAAATTAGTTCTCATATTTTGTTCTAGACAGGATACAAACTCCCTACCATTTCTACTCTTCCATCATACTATTACCCCTTTCAAAATGGAAGCCCACATAAACCTTTCTGCTACATGTTGCTTTAGCTCGAGTGTTTTATCCATGCTGCACGAAAGTAACTAATAAAGTGAGATACTCCATGTTCACTTCATCGTTAAGTTATATGAATGCCGATTTGTTTTCAGCAGAATCAGAAAAGAATGCTTTTCAATAAGTCTTCTGTGTCATGACACCTGCTCTGAGACGTGGGCTACATAAAGGAACAGATGACATTGGGTTTGATGTGTCAGTTACACATAGGGATGTGCTTTTGTCCCCGTAATATGTGAATCATAGCACATTCCTTTAAGATATTGGCCCAGACCACTACTGTTACTTTCATCTTTAGAGAGAACTTTTTACTTGATAATAGGCAGTGGTAAATGCTGAACATTTAATAATGAACTTGAAAGATGTTGCTCAAATATACATGAACAGTAGTTTGTCTTATCTCTCAAAATATAAAATAGGGCATAGAAACAATTTATTTTAAATGAAAGTCATAAACATAAGACCGATTTTTAGAAGTTCTACAGCCAAGTAAATTTCCTAATACACATGCCCCTTCCTTTTCTTTATTGTGAGAAATCCTCCAAAAGCAAGAAATAATTATGATTTATATGTGGCCAATAATATATAATTTCAGAGAAAATTAGCAAGAACATCAACACAGCCTCCTTGTAATATGTCAATAAATAATTGTGGGTAATAGAAATCCTTGTGAAAGACATGATGATGGAATCATACTGGCTGTAAATTTGGACTGCGAGGAGAAATGGACAGACATGTGAGTATATACAGATCCATGGACTATTGCCAATTGTTTCATTATGTATCTAGAGAATTAGAAAGAAATAGAAAAAAATGAGTAAAATTCTGTGACAACAGTGTTGTTCTTGAAGTCTATTGGTAGACAGTATATGGAGTTTGAAGAGACAGCTCAGAGGTTCAGAACTACACTGACTGCTTTTCTAGAGAACCTTGGTTAAATTTATATCTCCTATATTAGAACTACCTGTATCTCCAGGTCCAAAGGATACAAAATGAATTCCTGGCCACTGTGAATTGCAGAAACATAAGTGATATGTAGAGGCATGTATGGTTAAAGCATGCATATACACAAAATAAAATTTAAAAATGAAAATTAAAATATATGTCTTATTAGTATTGTTACATCCTCTGAATAAACTTGATTAAGAACTATGAAATGATATCCAATCAGACTGTGAATATTCAGTGTCTTTCAAGAATATTTACCTAAGGCTACCAGTCAAAGAGTCATGATCACTCTAGATTCGTTTTCAGGATGAAGGAGTAAATTATATACCTTAAATAATTGTATCATATTAGTGTTTAGTCAAAAGTATTTTCCAATTTGATATGGCATCCGTGGACTGATAAGTGATCTGATGATAACTCACAATACTGTTGATAGATTAAGTACTTCATTATCTAGATGGAAAATATCCTTTAATACCCACCTTAGAAGTTGGATCCTATTATAAATCTAATATGGTATATAATGAGCACAGAATTTCAGAAAGTATTGGACTAAATATAATGAAATTCAACAGTTTTAAGTTACTGGGCAGTAACAGTTAATAAATGTATAGCCAGTATTATTTATGCATAGAGCAAATTCAAATGACTAATTTTAGAATAGTTTTAAAAGAAAAATAGTTTTCTTAATTCTTTTATAGGAACATGCATATAAATTGCAAATGACTTACTAATTTTGTAACATTATCAACAAAAGGTGACTTATAAATGGCCTAGCCACATGGGAGTAATGAAATGACAAAAAACTCTCATTAAATTATGAAGTTGTACTCAAAAGGGAGGATAAATTTTAGGAGTAATTGTGGTACAAAACCAAATTCGTATTTATCTTTAGTAGAAGTCCATTGTAGTAATGCAGCTGTAAACCACGTTAAACAGCAACTTCTTTGGAAAGTCAGTAATCTGAAGAGTGAATGGAGGTGGAGGGGAAGATCCATAAATAAGCTCACTGCTTTTGCAGAGACTCCAAATTTGGTCCCCATTGCCCAAGTAATGTAACTTGAAAAAGCCTGTAACTAGCTCAAGGGCATCTGACATCCTCTTAGTGCCTCAATGGTCTTATGCACAGACACACACACTCAAAGAAAAACCCTTTAAATGTAGAAACTTAAAACTTTCATGCCTGAGAACATGAAAAAGCAATCAATTGAAGGAAAGTCAAAAGCTTGGTATAGGAATTGTTCATGCTTTAAAGTAGACTTCTTGAGGTATCCACTCTCTTTGTACAGAATATTATGAAAAAATACAATCAAGGATTTTAAAGGAAGCATAAAAATATGGTTGAAATTGAGACAGATAAAGAAGGCCTGAATAAAGCAAGATATATACAGTTCTGCAAAGGTAGCATGATGATTAATGACACAGCTTTTGCAATCACACTGGCTTCATTTCAAATAATTCAAATCAGCCCTGCAAGCTGTATCACCTTGGACTAAGTTTCTAAGTGTTCCTGCTTTAGTGTCCTAATTTGTAAGATAGGGATATCATCATCTGTCCCTCGTGTAATGACAAAATTTAAATGTCAGAATATATGTGAATGCTTATCAGAGATAAAGGCTCAGACTGATTAAGTGCTTAGGAATGGCAGTTAGCAGAGGCACGAAGAAGAAAAGGCAATACTATAAAATTGCTGTAAATCTGCTTCTAAACAGATTTTAGGTTTTTGCTCTGTGAATTCCACAGAATGATTTCCACACTACATGATTTATCTAGCATAAAGTAAGAGTTTTGCGTACTGTGCACTTAAAAAAATGCAGCAATGCAGCAATGTACCAAGTACCTTCTTTAAAACTCTTTCATAAAGAGCTTCTTTCCTGGAGATTTGAGAATGTTTGAAAAACACTTGATACTACCTTTTTCTATGACATTTTAAAAAATAACTTTTAATACTCTACATTATCTTTCATACTTAAGCCGTAAAATATTTATTCTCTATAACCCATCAAGCATAGATAAAAACAAATTATTCACTTTTGTTAGAATTTACTCCTATTAAGGGATAGCAACAAATTCCAATTTTGAAAGGACTTGGATAATGATGGGTAATGTATCAGTAAGGGGCATTCTGCACAAGCAAGACAAAAGAAAAGTTGACTAAGCACTCACAAGAGACCTGTGCAGGCCAGTTGGTGACCATACATAACTACAGCTGTGGAGGCAGAAATAATGGATAGCCAGCTTTGCTGAATTGATGAGAGAGTTTTCCATGGAGGAAAATGCCTCAATAAATAAGATGGAAGCTAACCAAGGAATGAATCAAAGGATGCCATTTGACATATTAATTCACATACACATATGATCTTACATACTTACCCTCCTATATGTGCGTACATGCACACACACAAACACACCACACACACACACACACACACACACACACACACCACAATATGAAAATAGTAACATATTTAAGTAAAAGTGCTTAGGAAAAATCTATAATGTTTTCAGATGATCACTTATAGTCACCTTTTTTTAAGAACATTAAAGAAATATTCAGAGTTATAGCTCATTATCAGTTTATGAAAGGTTATTTTTTATTTAACTTTTTACATGGGATGTAATTTGTTCATACATTTCCTCATCTAACAACTCCTCCCAGGTAAGTGTCACCTTCCTCCTTCCAGATTCACATTCTTTCTATCTCTGTGTCTCAAAACTAATAAAAACAGAATATAAAAGCAAGTGAAAAAATACAGTAAGACAAACATATAACAAATCAAAAACCACACACCAAGACACATAATTTTACCATTACATTTTAATTAATATATTAATTAAAAAAACTGTGTATGTGTGTGTGTGTGTGTGTGTGTGTCTGTGTGTCTGTGTGTCTGTGTGTCTGTGTGTGTTTGTGTGTGTGATGCCTACCTGCTCTTGAGCATGAGGTCAGCCCTGGAGTGTAGCTGCTATTCCAGTTACATACTATTTAGGAAAACCAATTTTCCATTCCCAGTAGGGATTAATTACTACTATCATCTCCCTTGGCGATGGGACTCCGTATTCATTTCTCCTTCTCATTGCTCAGTTTTCTCTGATTTTATCTTGTACCAGTCTTGTGCTTGTTGAAGCACTTATGAGTACACACGTGTATCTATTCTGTTGCTTTGGAAGACAATGCTTCAGTAGAGTTAGATCCCACTTCAGGAGGGGTGGCTTGGATAAAAGCATTCCATTTATTGTTAGGTGTTTCAAAGTATCTGTCTCTCTCTGTCTCTCTCTGTCTCTCTCTGTCTCTGTCTCTCTCTCTCTCTCTCTCTCTCTCTCTCTCTCTGTTTTACAATTGTGACTTTCTATGCTGTTTACCATCTACAGAAGCCTATCTGAAGAAATTTGAACAGTCCTCTTTCCTATAGTTATAACAATGTGTCATGACAAGTCATTTCATTATTATGTTCCCTTAGCAGAATAAAAATAGCAGCTCCCCCCAACTGAGGATCTCTGACCTACCTAGCCTCAGGCTCTGGTCCAGTTTACAAGTGTGTCAGGCATTGGTTCCATCTCATCAATTAGGGTCAAATCCAATCAAAATGTGCTTTGTTATTCCTAAAAAGGTTTTAGCATGATTTTCGCAGTGTATCTTTCCCAGTATCTAGGCTGCTGGATTAGGTACCAGGGTTTGTGCCTGGGTGAGACTTGTGATTACTTTCTTCCTAAAGGACTATGCAAAGTACATTCCAGCATCATGCCAGTGAGTCACTGGGGTAGAACTTCAGTTTTATATCTGTATGTTGATGACATAGTAAGTGATGCTCTTAGGAATAGGGAGGGCTTTATTATCAGGTTTGGGAGGGTAACCTGTGGCTGTGAAAAGAGAAACAGCCTGTGAAGTTTGTGGTCATGCTCCTGCTGGTGATCATAAAGCAGTTTTGTTAGAAAAGGAACTGCAGTGTCTTTGTCTGTGTCACCATTCTGAAGTGATGGTGACCTGCACCCTGGTTGTTTTTGTAGAATAAACGATCTTTTGTTCTTATATACTACTTGTGTCTGGGTTCTTCTAAATTCTCAATTCTCAATTTGAGAATTCAACAATTCTCAAAACCTAACACCATTTAACACATGTATGTGCTATTTTTAAAATATGGGACATTTAAAAATATTCATGTTTAAAAATCTCATCATTTGATATTTAACAGTTTCAAATTTAAGTTGTTTTTATAAGAAAGTTACCAAATTTAAAATAATAAAATTTCCAAATATAGGAATATACTTTGAATTATATTAGTTAGACAGACTGGCATTATTCCCAAGGTCAACTAAAATTAAATACTGGCAATAAATAATGTAGAAATAAAATACATAAAGCAATGCATTAAGTAATATTGCAAATGAAGTAATATAATGTAAAAAATCACTAACACCCGGCAAACAAATCCTATAAATTGTGATTGTATAACCATTTTCTCCAATATTAAAATCTTCTACCTTGGAGGGAAGCTCATTAAAACACAGGTGCTAAAAGGGAGGTAAACAACAGGATATTTTAAGATAGGATGTTTACACTGAATTGAAACAGCAGACTTTTCATAGGGGACATGAAAGTTTCTCTCCTGCTGTAAAGATCCATAAACTCAGCAAGAAAGCAACACAAAATGGTTTCAGGAAATCCCTGAAACTTATCAGATTCAATAGATTCCCCCTTCTTTCCCATACATACACACACACACACACACACACACACACACACACACACACACAGACAGACAGACATATGCAGTAAGAACAACTGAGAGACACTTTCAGACAAGCTGCTTATGTTGAAAAAGCTCAGACCAGCCACCCAATCTGGAAGAAGCACAGATCATCCAGGTAGCCTGGAAGGTTGTCAGACTAAACAAGCTACTTGGAAAGGGCTCTCTCTTACCTGAGAAGCTTACTAATGGTTGTAGAGCACACTCCACACTTCCAGCTGATGAAATCTGTTGTTCTTGCTAATGTCTGCTTTGGTGCTTCAGCATTGTTTGGGTCCTTTCTGCCACTGTAACCCTCACTCATAATACTGTATACAACGTCATTGGTTCACCAAATAGACATTTGGTAATATCTGTATTCTGGCCAGTCTTTGATGCCTTATGTAAGGTGTATAGACATTTTAGTTTTATATTTTAAATTTCTCCCTAGAAAGAATGTTACACAACAACAGTAAGTTAACTGTGAAATGATCTGTATTGGCACAAGACTCTCTAAGCCTAAGTTCTCAGCACAAAGGAGGTTCATTTTCCCAGATGGACAAAGAGTAGGGAATAAGAGAGAAACCCAGGAGATAAAGCATGGATGAGATGGAAGACGAGGACGAGATAAATGGGGGCAGGAATATTTGTCCCAGGCAACAAAGGACTACCTCTGGGAAGAAAGGAAACTGTTGATGCCCTTAGTCAAATGATAGCTTAAAAAGATAAAAGAAGAAATTCCATGTTAAGATGAGGATTAATTTTGAATAGGCAGGTTTATTAAGGTAAAAGGGGGCTTTAGATTAATGGATCTCAATATTTTGAGAGTTGTAATCTCATAGTTAGTCTCAGGCAAAGGAAATAGCCAAATAAGGGAACAGACCCTATGGCTGGCTTTAAGAATGTAATCTAGGGGTCTTTAGCAAGGATGAGAGAAAAGTGAAGGGGGAAGGCCTGACAGAGCCCTGAAAGGCTCCTCAGTCTAGCTTAGGAGAAAACTCTATGCAGAGCCAGCTCAGGTTGCTTGAACTTGACTTGAGGTGGACAATCTGGAAATAAAGGGTCTGTAGTATAAAGAGCACAGTCCTGGAGATTGATGGGGACAGAGATATGGATCTCTAAAGGTGGCTCATGAACTGCTAAGCATAATCAAATATTGTTAATATTTGATTGTGATTAAAATTATAACATGTTTAATCATATATAAGAAATAGGATTAGAAGAGAAGAAATGAATTTTGTAATCAAGTACACGGTAATAAAATCAGCTATCACTTATATTTCATAAGTAGTTTTTAATTAATTTAACCTCTAGATTTGTTTTAAAAATTAAATTTAACCTCTAGATATTTTATGCCACGAGCTAAGAAAGCATATGAGTACAGTCTTAAAAAAAACCCATACCTTGTGTATAAAAAACAAAAACAAAAACAACAACAACCGGGCGGTGGTGGCGTACGCCTTTAATCCTAGCACTTGGGAGGCAGAGGCAGGTGGATTTCTGAGTTCGAGGCCAGCCTGGTCTACAGAGTGAGTTCCAGGACAGCCAGGGCTACACAGAGAAACCCTGTCTCAAAAAAAAAAAAAAACAAAAAACAAAAACAAAAACAAAAACAAACAAACAAAATAAACAACAAAAAAACCAAACCAAAACAACAACAATAGCAACAAAAATCTTAAGAGAGTAGGTATTCCTCAATTTTACACAATCGGAACAATATTGGCATTTCTCTTTGGTACTTTCAGTAGCAATGTGTAATTTATTCATGAATTCTTTTTGAAAAGTGGTTTATTACAAATCAATTATTTACGGTGTGTATGTGGCAGGGAAGCATTTGTGTGTAGAGAGGATGACATACGTATATCACAACATGTATGTGCATGCAAACAATAATTTATGAGTTGATCAATACAGATTCTAGGCCTTGAACTCAGGTCTTCAAGATTTGCAACTATACATCAGTATATAGTTTTTGGAAAATATTCCAATCCCATTTTCTGCTAAAAGATTATATTATAAGCTAACCATAATGTTTCTGTTTAATATGAAAATCAATTTCATATTTGACATGTACGTGTTTGTGTGTATGTTGTGTAAATATCAAAAATCAAAATCCTTTTTGTTGGGATCTGACACAAGGTATAAGAATGCTTGCTGCAGAAGTCGGGGGTCCTGAGGGCCATCCTCAGTACTGTGCATTACAAAAAGAGGAAGCTCTCTGGGGCTTGTCTGCTCTCATCCAGAATCAATGTGTACTGAAAACCCTTGCCTTGGGGATAAGGACAAGAGTTATACAGCAGGAAACCAGATACTCTCTGGCAACTTTTTACATGCATACATACATACATATATACATACATACTTATACACACACACAAACAAACACATACACACAGAGAGTGAAAGGTTTGTAAGGCCATTAATTATAGTGATATTTGCCCACTTGGACAAATAAATACATGGATGTTCATTTTGAGTTACAGTAGAACAATATAAATACTAATCTCCATTTTTGTCACAATAGCTTGGTGAGACAAAAATGAGACATAACATTGAGTTGATAGGGGGGATCTGAGAGAAGTTAAAGGAGAAGAACCATGATCAGAATATATTGTGAAACAATATTGAATAATACATGCAATATAAATAAATAAGTAATTTAAATATTTTAAAAAACAGAGTATAAAGCCTGTGTCCCCTTTTCTCATATTAGAGAGTCATTTTCAACAGAGCGAAGTGTCCTATAGAGAAAACACTTTCAAAGCATGGCATCCAAGAAAACTGGGAATTGTGAAGAAATGGCTGGCATTTAAATTAAAATGTAATCTTAGCTACTAAAAGACCGATATTATTAGTGCCAGGTATTTTCAGTGTGGTACTTCTCTCTGTCTCTTCTTTCTTTTGCACTGTATTTTCTTTCCATCTAGCTGGAGATGGCCTGCATTTCTTTTGTCTAACTATACCACAGGAAGAAATTGCCAGATACTCTAGATGATCTTAAATGGTCCACACAGCATGCATGACAGCGTAATGGGATAGTGGATGTCTAGAGATTGTTCATTCCAAATGTTGTTAGTCTTGTTTTGAGGTGGTATAAGTGGCTAGCCGATGTTACAAACTTATTCACTGACTTGTCAAAACTTTAGAAAACAATTTGTCAGTTTCACACGTCTACATATTCATTTTATTTGTCCTATGTTATCTGACTGTCATCCCCTCACTCCAGTTGTGATAGCTATAATGAAGAGCTAAACACTTAAAGAAAATGAATGGAGGTAGGTTTTATCTGAAAATATAATTTAATGCCTAACAGGATTCTGTCATGAGGAATCTCTGTGATACAATATTGATAAATATTTTTTCCAATTTCACTGTATTTCTTTCAACCTAACAAAGAAATTTGGGAAGTTTGTAAACACTTAGGAAATATTCTAAAATTAAAACATAGTTTTATAATTATAGGTCATGTGGAACTATGAAATTGATACACTTGTATATGATAAAAAATAATTCATTCTTATAGTCACTTTACATATTTCTGCATATGACAATGAATCCTCAGAGAAAGAGGAAGCTGAGTACATTCTACTCACACCTTACTAAAACAGTGCACTCTATTTTATGTTAAAATTAATCTCTTCAAAATTCATAGAACTTTATTTTTGGGCTCTTTTTCTTGAGGAATATTGTTGGGGAGAATCAGACTCTCAAGATAAGTAGGAAACTATTATATGCCTTCCATGACACTTTGTTTGCTCAATTAATGTCAGCCTAGTTATTTCAGATGTGCATTTAATTTCCTAAGAACTGTAAGCTTAAGCCACCAGTGAATATAGTCTCTGTCACTTCTAGTCACAGGTCAAAGTGAAGAATATCTAAAAATTGAATGGGCTTGACTTCCAAACCAAAATATGCATAGTGCCATCCATAAAATATTTGAAGGCTGTTTACCCCATCTGATGACATGAAGTCAAAATAAAAAACAAGGAAATTTGATATCTTCAATACAGAACAGAGCATCATTCCTTATCAGCACTGGCAGATTAAGTCAATACCCTAACTTCATGTATAAATAGGAAATACTTAACAAAAGGAACAGACAGATGAAATGTATTGAAAAGCCAACCTTTACATACAAAAATTTTAAAACCTCCCTTTTTAATATGTCATTAATTGTATGTGCACATATGTGTGTGACATGTGTGACTGCACATGCCATAGCTCAAGTGTGCAGGCTGTCGGACCATTAAGGAAGTTGATTGTCTCTTTACACTATGTAGACTCTAGAGATGTGACTCAGGTTTACCATTCGTTTCTGAAGAATAACTAGTTAGTTGTTAATGTTACAGAAAACCACTACCAATCAAAATGCAGAGTTGTTGGTTCCTGTCCAAATGAAGACAATCTAACTCCATCATCTGGAGTTCAGAGATCATTGCTTACAAGGTGGTGGGAAGATTGCTAGAGCCACAGAAATGGGAACTTTGCAGGGAAATTGTGTCTCCTAAAAACAGGAGAAGCTTCCCCCATAAAATCTCACCAACATGATTAGCAAAACATGAACTATACAAAAACAATTGCAATAGAAACCCTAACACAAACGTGAGAAGTCTCATGAGGCTTAAAACCAAACAAATATATTACAGTTAATAAAGGGAACCTGAGAGCAGAAAAAAATAGTCTTTCCTAGGTATGTGCACACAAATTGGTTATCCAATACCAAATGATTGGACCTAAGAACTTAAAGATACAAGTAATATACATGCTGGGCATGTTTCAATTATGTATTAAGAAAAAAAGATATATATTAAAAAAGAGGCTATAAATTAGAAATAGATTGAGGAAATGCATATGGGTGTGTTTAGGAAAGATTAAAGGAATGAGAAAATTATGTAATTATACTATAAGTTCAAAAAATAAATAGGAAGTGATATTAGAGTTGATAATATGAAAGGAAAATATTAAGGACAGAGATAGAATATTTTTGTTTAATCAAATATATTCTTTTCTAAAAGTTTCAACTAACATATAAGAACATATCAAAGACAATGACTATGAGTGTCAGTGTCAAGGCCAAAGTCAACTTACATGGCTACAAAGAATGAAACCAGGCTCAGGTTGGTGGGACAACATCAAGACTGTGGCTGTGAGAATCTTACTGAGAGCAATCAAACATTTTATCCCTTTAACAGAAACAGAATATAATGACAATTACCAGGATCAATGCAGTTGCAGTTGCCAGGGTATAATACAAGTTATACAGAGCACACAAGATTAATTTCTAAGACCAATTGTTCTGTCAAGTTTCCATGCTTCCTTGACTTCCAAGGGGAGCATACAGAAAAACAACAAAAGGCCTAAATTCATCACTGCTTGAGGTCTGCATTGGTCTTTCAAGAACTGAAGGGCAGGCACATTGTATCCCAAAAGCCATGAACTCTAACCTGAGGGACCTACGACACATGCCTCTCAAAATTGTTAGGCTAGGCCAACTTCATGGTTCTGTGCATGAGAGAAAACTGGATGCTGTAAAAATTTGTACTAATGTAAATATTTAGATAAAATACACATTGTTAGTGAGTGTGTCATCAAAATCATCAAGGTGAAATTTGACTTACATTATTAATTTTATACATTTTTATTCTAATTTGGAATAATTTATTTGAAATGCCTGCATTCAAAGAAAAAATACTAGTCTATTAAATATTTAATCACAAATTTATAATGTTATTTATAACTAGATAAATATGTTAGAAGTCATAGTAGATGATGCTGTATGGAAAACATATACTTAACTATGCTTTAAGACATAAATAAATACACTCATTTTTTAAAATTACAGAAAACATGTAGCAGTTATGCAAGAAAAAGAAAACAAGACTATACAATTGAGTTGCTGAAGACCGTCACTCTTTGTATAACTCTCCAAAGTTATGCACAAAAATCACAAAGAACTTTAGATCTGGGGATGACCTTTCTAATGATAAAAGAGACATGCAAATGGCAGAGTAAAGGCGAATCTGAACGACAATGCGTCTCTAGCCTAGTTCAGTAATCACTTTCTATGGTTAGGGCCATATGTGTGGATTTTACCTTCTACTCTTTCTGTTATAAAGACTGGACAAACATTTAGAAGAGAATTTCAGACCTTTGCTTTAAACAATTTTTATTGTCTGCATGATGCTTTTTAATGTATTCATGAAAAATGGTATGCATTAAATATTCATATTGTGTTGACTTGATTTTACTGAACATTTTAATTTTGGAGATTCTTGTAACTTTTTAGAAACTTTGCAATTGCTGTCTGAAAGTGGGATTAAATATAATCCCCAAAATCTCCCAATAAGTTTTATTTAAAGTTACTTAATTGACTGTTGTGTCATAATAGTTTTCCTTATCTATCAATATCCAAATTTCAAAATATAATGAATATACTCTTCAAAATATGTACACATATTTCTTTTAAAAGAAATGCTATGACATATTCAATAAGTGTTTGTTTCATGTGGGAAATTACTTTTAATATTATAATATTTGTGCATTGAGATACTTCATTAGAATGCAATCAGTCCTTCCTTGTAATTACATCTGAAATAAAAATAAAAAATTTTATGTAAATTGGCTTTAGACATGCAATATTTCCAAAGTTATGAAAATATAATAGCATTATTCAATAGTTGGCAAGCAGATGGATAAATAGCTTTAGGGCATACATTAATTCAACACCCAGGTTTTATTTTAGTACAGTACAAACAAACATTTTATTATAGAAATGTATATACTACAAATTACTTGTAAGAGCAGTGTATCTTTTTGTTATTGATCTCTAACATAAATTTTATTCACTAATAAACCCAACAGAATATATTTTAATGTATAGAAATAGTAGCACCTTGTAAAATTTGCATTTTATATAATTAATGATGATATCTTTAGGACTAGTTGTTTGCTGTTCAACTAATATTTATGAGGAAATGATAGATGTTTAAATTATACAATCAAGCTACCAGTATAGACTATATCCAAGGTCAGCAAGCATTACTGTTTATGTTTTTGCAAACACAATCAACTCTCCCAAAATATATACCATATTTATGCTGTCTATTCAAATATTTTCATTTTAAATAACAACATACCTGTTCTAGTTTGCTTTAAACTGTTATGATAAAACTCTGCCCAAAAAATAAATTGGAAGTAATGTGTTTCCATCATATAGAACCCAAAGCAGAAACTAAAGCCAAGACCATGGAGGAATACTGCTTTACTGGCTTGTTCTAACTGTCCTACTCTGTTTCTATCTTTATCACTATTATTAATTATTATATTTAGTTACATTTCAAATGTTGTCCACTTTCCTGCTTTCCCCTTCATGAAGTCTTACCCAATAGCCTGTTTTCATCTCTAAGAGGGTGCTCCCCCACCCTCTTAGAGGGTTTGTTGATATTGTTGTTCTTCTATGTGGTTATCATCCTCTTCAGCTCCTTTAATCCATTCCTTAGTCCTTCCATAGGGGTCTCCAAACTCAGATGAATGATTAGGTGTAAATTTCTTTGTCTTTTCAGTAAACTGATGGTAGAGACTCTCAGAGGACAGGCATGCTAGGCTCCTGTCTGCAAGTACATCGTTGCATCAACAATAGTGTCCAGTTTTGCTGTTTGTGCTTGGGATAGATCCCAAGGTGGAGGAAGTCTCTGGATGCCCTTTCTTTCACTCACTGATCCACTTTTTGTCCCTTCATTTCCTTTAAATAGGAACAATTTTCGATTAAAATTTTTGAGATGGGTGACTGGACCTATCCCTCAACTGGAGGGGCATGTCTATCTACTGGAGGTGTTTTTTTTTTCAGGTTCTATCTCCCCATTATAGGTGTATTTGGGGTCTGGATTTCCTCACTCAGCATGATATTTTCTTGCTCTATCCATTTGCCTGCAAAACTCATGATGTCCTTGTTTTTAATAGCTGAGTAGTACCCTATTGTGTAAATCTACCACTTTTTCTGTATCCATTCTTCTGTTGAGCGACTTCTGTGTTGTTTCCAGCTTCTGGCTATTATAAACAAGGCTGCTATAAACATAGTGGACCATGTGTCCTTGTCATATGGTGGAGTATCATTTGAGTATATGCCCAGGAGTGGTATAACTGGGTTCTCAGGTTGCACTATGTCCAATTTTCTGAGGAACCACCAAATTGATTTCCAGAGTGGTTGTATCATCTTGCAATCCCACTAACAATGGAGGAATGTTATTCTTTCTCCACATCCTACCAGAATCTGCTGTCACTTGAGTTTTTGATCTGAGCTATTCTGACTGGTGCGAGGGGGAATCTTAGGGGTGTTTCGATTTGCATTTCCCTAGTCATTAATGATGCTGAACATTTCCTTAGGTACTTATCATCCACTCAAATTCCTCAACTGAGAATTATTTGTTTAGCTCTGTATCCCATTTTTAATAGGATTTTTTTTTTGATTTTCAGAGTCTAACTTCTCAAGTTCTTTTCAGTTTGTTTTTTATACAGTCCAGTATCATATACCTGGAGTGCCACAACTCACAGTGGGCTAAGCCCTCTCTCATCAATTAGTGACAAATGATACACCAATTTGATGTTGAAAATTCCTCAAATGAGTGTCCCTATTCCAAAGTGACACTAGTTTTGTCACACACAAAAAATAAAATAAAAAAAAAACTAATTTAGTATAAATACTAAATTTGAAAAGAATTCTCGTTTTCTTTGATTTGTGTCAGATTCCAAACATGAGACTTTACATACTTTGAGTGGTTCTATGGTTTATCTGTTCTAGAGTAAAATGTGAAAATAACTTCCACATTACTCTCTCATCCCTTTAACATCAGTGTTCTATAAATGTTTGAAAAGTCTCCAGCAGAAAGCCTTACTACTTTTATGATGTCCATAGGAAATAATAATGAATCAAAAGATTCAAAGCTAGAATCCACATGAGAGAAAATATGTTGTATTGGTCATCTGAGACCTAGATTGCTACTCCAAATAATTATTTCCAGATTTATTTATTTATCCAAAAACATTATAATTTCAGTTATCTTTAGAACTGGGTAATATTGCATCATTCAAATGTACCAAATTTTAATTGTCCTTTCAATACTGATGGACAGACAGCTGGGTTAATTCAAGCTACTATAAACTGAGCAGCAATTAACATAGGCAAGTATCCCTATAAGATCAAATGTAAATAAAAATTCCCTGATACGTTTGAGGTATACGTTGGTTATACTACTTTATGAAAATAGTAATGGTATAGTCTCCCCTGTGTACTTTGAGGTGTTGAGCCAGCCTTTTCTAGATTTGATAATCATACCAGGTACCCTAGATTTCATCCTATGGATTTAGATGTAAAATCCAATCAGAAAGTTGTTTAATTTCATGATGCTCATGCTACCAGCGTCAGTCCATCATCATCATAGCTAGCAGCAGCAAGCACACATGAGAAAGGCTAATGCTTGCATTCTCCCCCTGGACAGTAATGCTACAGAAGTGGTTAAATGGGGTAGAAAGTTGGGAGGACAGGGTCAAAGAGACATGATGTGAGGAGTAGCTAATACTCAATGCATTTCAAAATAGCCCTCAGAAATCTATTATTGTTAAGGCTTTCTAAAACACACCTGTGTATAAAAAGGCTTTAAATGCACTGCTGCTCCAATCAGATGGCTATGCCCTAGTGTAAAGTAAACAAGTAACCAAGGACAAACAAATGAAAGTCCCAGTGCCAGGGTTGGAGTACCTCTTTTGCAGATGCAGTTCAATGAGTTCCCTGGATTCCCAAATATTGTAGGTTTGTGCCAAAGCTTTAGGTTACCTACCAGAACTTGTTAATAAGACACTATTGCTGAAGATACCACATACTTGAGTCCTAGAACATGGAGACATCAACTGGTTTTAATGTCATGCCTACTAAATGACTTTGTAAGTTCTATAAGATGACGTTCACACTACTGAAGCAAAATAATCCACCTTACTTAGCTGTGAACTTTGCACGTCCAGTAATGACCAGAATCCTCACAGATGCAATGGTGACCTGATTGTCATTGGAGTGAATCCCTACTTTATGGTCAGACCTTATACCACAAGATTAAATTCACACATGATACTTGTTTAAGAGCCAGTAGCCTATAACTAGACAGATCTTAGGGCAGAAATTATGACTATTGTTATTTTAAGTGGACATCGTGGGCATCATGTTTGTGCACTGTGTAAGGGTATCCTTGTGTGACTTAAATGCTGATTGCCCCTCTTTCTTACCTTGTTTCAATCTGGACATAGCATTGTAAAGCTTATATCAATAATCTCTTGTCGCAAGTGTGCGTAAACAGTTCTTACCATTTATTTTTTGCCTTATCAATAAATGCTGTTCACGCAAAGGCTGGGCAGAAGAAAGAATAGGGTGAGATGTCTTCTAGCCTGGGGTAAACACGGATGGGTGGTTGGTGGGGAGAGGAGAAAAGATTCACATTGCCACAAGGAGGAGAAGGTCAAGAAGCTACCATGAGAAAAACGTCTGAAGACCAAAGAGCCATAATAATAATAATGAATAATGAATATGCAAGTATCATGGGTACATGGATAGGAAGCAGTCAGATAGCATATGAGAGTAAGATAAAACATTTAACTACTCAGCTATTGAGGTATAGCTTAAAATAAATCTTGGGTTTTTTTCTGTGTGATTAATGGGAACTGCCAAAGTGTAAGAAGAGAAAGCTCCCAAATTAATTCTACTACTTATGTTTATAGTACAACAAATCATTTTACAGTGTATAGGATTAAGACTGAGGTACATAGGCAGTGGGAAGAACTCTAATTGGTTAGCTGACTCTGTATTAAACCTGCTTGTCCCCAGTTTGAACTCTGATTAGTAGAAATACCACAAACATAGTGAAACTGCCCTGGGCTTGAGCCAATCAGGGAATAGAGAGAAATTGCCTAAAATCCCAGAGGTTGTAGATAAATTGCTCAAGCTGGCTGAAGTCATCACTGACCAATTCCCATGTACCAAGATACCCCCTGCCAAATAAGGCAACTGCCAGGCTGAAGAACCCTACTCAACCATTGCCAAATAAGGCAACTGCTTGGCTAGAGATACCCATCCCCTGCTCAAACTAGTATAAAAAAAATATGCCTAGTTGAGGCTCAGGGCTTTCAGCACAAATAGACTGCTTTGGAGGAATCTTGGGGTATGAGCTTAAGATTGAATAAAGGCTTTCTGCTTCTGCATATGGATTGGGAATTCTGGTGGTCTTTGGGGACCTGAAAAATCTGAGTACCACAAAATAACTCATAAAAATAAATTTTGAATCTCTCAACCATCATCATAGAAGCACTAAATGGGACTTAATCAAGGAATTCAAAACTGGTCAAAGTGAAGAGAATGAAAGACTTCAGAATGAAAAGCTCCAAAGTATGGGTCACTGGACCTTGCCACCAGACAGAAGAACTATTAAGGTTGTAACACATTCAGAAGCCCAATATGTCTCATAACTGAGAACCGCAAGAGTTGGAATCAGCTCCAGACCAGGTTCCTGTCCTGGAACACGTGACCACGACTCCCCACTAGGAAGACCATGACAACACTTGCAGTCCTTCCCAATGCAAGTACAGGATCCCTAACATCTCATACTAAGCCAATGGGAAGATCTACTCCTAGATTCTACCCAGGCACAAACATTTTTATAAGGTTATTGTCCACAGTGAATACAGTGCACACGTTATTTCACCAAAGATGATGTGAGGGTACCTGTATTATTGAGCTGTAACATGCCAGTGAAGAGTTTTCTCTCCCTAAGCATTTGTTGCTCCGAATCCACCTCCTAGCTGTCTGCTATGTCTTCCCTCCTTCCTGCAACCCCGGGGCAGCAGCAGGGAAGAGGGACCGCAGCCAACCCTGCTCCAGTTTCTTCTCAGAGAGCTATAACACTTTCTTGAGACCTTTCCTTCTGGCTGGCCAGGCTGGAGATCTCCAGACCATCAGTGTCCTGCTATGCAGGGCACCAAAGGGGATGGCTGTGTGGCAAGTCCTCTTACTTAAGCCTCCAAAGTCTCATTGGAAACACTGGAAAAGAGTTTTCACAATTTTTGATAGAGCCAGAGGAGGTGAATATAGTAGGACTTTTGCATATACATAAATTCAGTTTACATATTTTGTACATTGTAGAGAGCCACGCCGGAGCGTGAGCGTGGCATCCAGTGTCCTCTCCCTGTAAACAAGTAGTCTGCGCATGTGCTAAGGGCCAGAGCGCGCCAAGTCACAGCCCATCCCGAGGCATCACATGAGGTAATGAGCAAACAGCCAATCAGAAATGAACACGCCGCTCCAGGGTGTATATAAGCAGTGCCTTTTCGGGGCTTGGGGTCTTCCTCTTCACATCGCAATAAACGCTTGCTGCAGAAGGATCCTGGTGTCCGTGTGCATTCTTGCTGGCGAGACAATTGCGCGGATCACAGTACATGTTTAACCCAAATAAAACTTTAGAATGGGAAAAGAGGTTGGTGATGAAATTCTACCACTAACTGAGGAACTGTTGGTGGCTTTTTATTGCGGTTATAGGAAGAGCCAGCTTTCTATGACTCCTAGTAAGTAAAGCAGGGTCTAGCAGATGGGCCACATGTAAGCGTATGATGGTAATTCATATTTAGCTCAATAGATATTTAAAATTTTAAAACAAAACCAGGAAGTTGTGTGCGTATATACTGGAGATTGATCTGGGACTAGTTGGAAGAGAGAAGTGAATAGCAACCTTCCACATAAAGTATACCTACTAATGCAACAATGGCAATACAGTTCATGGTAATCAACTACTACTATTTTGAAGTCCTCTAAGTCCTTATCCTAAGGGGAGGAAAATCATATTTTTTACTCTAAACATAGCCTAATCCTATTGTCCTAATAGAGAAGGTGTTGACATTGGTTTCTTTGGCATGATCAAATGCCTTCTAAATATTTATGTTAACATAAATAGATTTATACTGCTTTCAAACTTGATCATAGGAGCTTATTTGTAATACAAGCCACATAGTCTTAAATAAATGAAGCAAAAGTGGTTAAAAAATGACTGTTCTATCTGGTATAGCTAATTATAAAAAATCCATATATAAAATGACAGACATTTTAATGTAAAAATTCACATACAGAATATGAAATAAAATTAGGAATATGTGTCTCCCACTTATAATTTCATTATCTTGATCATGATGAACTTTGAGATATGGAGAGTGCCTGGTAAGTAGAATGAAGGAACAGAATTCACCATACTACATTCTTATTTTTATATTTTATACATTGATGATTTAGAAAATATAAAATGGAATGAGGTTCTGTGTGGGAGTGTAAAAGGCAGCTTGGTTCCCAGTTGAGCTAAGGCTGGAAACCCTGGAGACCCTCAAGGAAAGGTAGGCATTTCTCCTGTTCCTAGGGACCAGGCCCCTATCACTAGCCACAGCTCCCCATAGATTTATGGCCATCTGTCATGTAAGAGAAACACCCCAAGCCCCTCCACTTGAGATGACATGACCTTTGGTTTTTTTAGGCTCAAGACCTATCTCCATTTTAATGAGGTACCTAAAGACCTGGAGGGCTTAGCCAATAATCTTTCCTTCCTAGACACGCCCTTTCTGCAAAAGGTATTTAACCCCAGGCTCAGTCGGAGAAGTGGGGTATGGTTTTTCTCATCCACTTTCTGCCATGACAATAAATGCCTTAAAACCATGGACTGCTTTTTCATCGGGATCCACAGTGGGGAGCCATGGAGAAGACCTTCACCTGCAGAGCTACTGCTAATCTTCCATAGAAGGCTCGCCATCAAGCCCAAGCTTGCTGCATCAAGTGTGACAGTCCTTGCATCAAGCCAAGGACTATCACCAGGGGACCAGACAGAGTCCCTTTTCTTTTCTGGGCCCTGGGCTAGATCCAGCCCATGGCCTCAACTCTCCAACTCTGTTCTCAGATATTCCACAGCACCCAGCAACGCCTGGGTTTCTGAGAGTCTAAGTACCAGATTTCCTCCCACCCCCTCCCCTCGTCCCCTGCTCCCGCCTCTTCGCAGGCCAGGGCAGGGGAGGGGGGCTCAAGCCAGCTCTGGCTGTCCTGTGCCTCAGACTTTGCTTCCCCACCCCTGAGTGATGTCCCAGGCTTCCCTACAGCCCAACACCTGCCAGGGGATATGATGGAGTGAGGTAGGAATAATCAAACTTCTTGCGACCTGTCTCCCTGAGCAGCCAAGCCCTTTGGTGGAGCAGAAGTGGGACCTACACCCTACAGCTCTGAATTCAAGCTATAAAGGTGAATTTTCTATATAATTATAGTTATATAGTATCTTATCATTTGATTTACTGAAAATATTCTGTGATTGCTACTTTGAGAAATTAACTTGTATTTTTCTTTTATATTTCTTCCTGAGAAACATTTTGCAATGTTTTTGATTTAAAAAAAAAAAGTTTAGCGTGCATGAAATGGTATCAATGCAATAAAATTCAATTTTTAATCATTTCCTAATTTTATGTAGTTCTGTTATAGCATATATGTTTGAACTTTTTTTCATTGAAATCCTACAGACAGATGTTCTTTGGGCTATAAAGAGAGTGAGGCAATTTGATTTACATATTCAAATATTTTAGTTCATATTGAGGGACTTGTGTATTTTTGTTTTGTTTTATTAATAATGCTTTTCATGGAAAGTCACCATTTATTATTTCTTAGTTAAAAATAAATTTCAGCATTTGTAGAAAATATATCTTTAAGCGGGGCAGTGGTGGCACACACCTATAATCCCAGCACTTGGGAGGCAGAGGCAGGTGGATTTCTGAGTTCGAGGCCAGCCTGATCTCCAGAGTGAGTTCCAGGACAGCCAGGACTACACAGAGAAACCCTGTCTCAAAAAACGATAAAAAAAAAAGAAAAAGAAAATATATCTTTGTGTATTTTAAGTAACTGAGTGAAGCAATAAAAGCAGAAATGGATAGTTCAAACAGCACTTAAGTTTACCAAGGACAAATCAGCTAGGGTCATACTTGGTATAGTAAAAATGCTGAGTCCAGAGTTACAGTTATTTAACCACATAAAAGAACATAATAAAAACAGTTGTGAATCATCTGACTTCATAAAAGACTGGATACTATTCTCTGTTATAGTCAATAAGATGTTACTGTGTTGTTCATCTTCTAAATTTTTGTTAATTTGAAGTTTTAAGGTATAATAATTATTCCTTAATATTGTCACAGTTGAATAGGACTGAATTCACACAATGTATTCAATTTTACCAATATACTCATTTCCTAAGGCTTTTCTGTTTCCAATGACAATATAATCATGTCTCTGTAACTAGTAAGATTTTTATAGAGCTTAAATATTATAATTGTCTTTAAAATTAGAAAACAAAATATACCCGTGTAAAAGTCAATAAAAGTCAATGAAATTGTAACTTTTCCCACATACATGGAAATATGTCTTCAATAAAATATGTTTTAATGTAAAATATTCAGAAATAAAGATATCATTAACCATAAGGAAGGGAACATATAATAAGGACTCCTGAAACATGCTGCACTCTGCATAGAGCTGCATGAATTTCACTAAATTAGGGACTGTAGAAATAATATTGGGCTAGTGTCTTTCTCTAGAAAATGCTAGTAGATATCTGATATGCAAGACTTAAGCAGACCATGGAAATGATATCGTTGGTTATAAAATTATGTTGTAAAATTCCATGTATCTGAAATGCAAAATTGACTGGATTTAAACGCTCAAAGAATATAGAGATACTATAAGAGTTTCTATTTTTAAACATAACAATGTCATATGCAATTATATGATCAACTTTCAGATATTGCAGTGAATTAGGCTGTTTGAATACTAAAATGTTTACATATATATTCTTAAACACAGTTTTACTATGTAAAATTTCTACAGAAGACAAAGAAATTTCATGTATATTCAATAAACATGTGTATAAAATCCTATGTTTGCCAGAATGTGAAAACTAAAGAAACTTATAAGGTTCCAAATATTGCATTGCTCTCTTATTTATAAAAATACTCTGTAAAAATCTTTAAACATATAAGAATGCACACATGTCAACATATACCTATAAAACCACAGTTAATTAGGAGTTCCTCCTTGCTATTGAGCATCAGCTTACAGTCAACTCAATGAGTCTCTCTTGGTCTTGCATCAAATCAGTACTAATATAAAACAAACAAAAAATTTCAACCCATTTTGATTACAAATCTATGAGAAGTATCAGTAAATAATGCTATGACTAAAGTATTTTCCAAATATCACCTACATTATTTTGACTACCATGTTATATTATTTGAATTAATTTTAGAGTATTTGGAAGAAAATAATTTTCCTAGTTTGAAAGAATGTTGATTTATATGTTCAAAGTAATGGACTGAACAAGTATTAAAAACATAGTATGAAAAGCAGTTTGACCAAATCCCCAGAAAAACACCTCTTTGCATGACAGACTTATTTTGGCTTAAGGCTTTAAGGGTTAATTTACATAACCATTGTCTTCTTTGATTCTAGATCTGGGTCATGTATTATATGATGTCAGAATATTAAGTATGTAAAAGAGGATGCTCACTTACTTATTGTCCCACAGGATGAAGGGATTTGAATACAGGAACTCGATCTGTCAAGGGATGAACTCCAAAGACATTCTAGGTACGTATAAGCTGGCTGGAATGACATTATCTTTCATCCTCTGGCTGGAATACAGACATACGTTTATGCAAACTTTTTTTTGTTTGTTTTGTTTTGTTTTTGTTTCGATTTCCAAGACAGGGTTTCTCTGTGTAGCCCTGGCTGTCCTGGAACTTACTCTGTAGTCCAGGATGGCCTCGAACTCAGAAATCTGCCTGCCTCTGCCTCCCAAGTGCATGTGCCACCACTGCCTGGCTTTTATGCAAACGTTTAATCCCAAACTATAAAGAAAATTTGCTGAAGGACCTGAGGACTGTTTAGTTGAAAACAGTTGAGTTGAGTTGAGTTGAGTTCATTCAGTTCTTATCTGTTCATGCAGTCAGTGCATTTCAGTTTGTGGATTTCAGAGGCAGATTTTCCAAGCAGAGCAATTCATTGACAAGCTGTAAAAAGGCAATTTGAATCAGTCAGCTTGGAAGACCAGATTATATGAAGGCTAGAAGCTTCCATAGCTAGGCCTAAGGATGTTTAGAATAGAGAAAGAAATGCTCTGGGCTCAGCTCAAGCCATGTATGCCCCTGCTTTTGTATGGCTCTCATATTATTAATTCTTGTGAAAAAAAAAAAAAGCTACATTTAAACCTGCCACCCAATGTAATTGAAGAAGAAAGCCCACTAATATTGCAGAAAGCAGAAGACATCTGATAGAAATGTTGAAGAGGACATGAGACATTAGACAGAAAGACACAGAGGAGAAATTCACCTGGGATTGTCTCCAGAAGAAGCACCAGCTGATCAGTTTTGACTGAGTGTCTAGGGAGACTCCAGAGACTTGGAAGCCAGGGTAACCTCTAGCCCAGAGCAAGGACCGAGGAACAAAGGACTCTCTGAGATAACAAATCACAGTAAACCACCCCAAAAGACAATTTTAATTATATAGACAGACTTTTCTTGCATTATAAAACAGGAAACTCCATATTAGATCCCTTAAGACCAGGGGTAGGATTTTAAAGGAGAAAAAAGTTAATTGAAAAAGCAACTGAAACACATTTGCAATTGTGATCACCAGAGTAATCCCCTCTCTGTTTTCAGTTGCAATTCTTATACAGTTCCTCTAAAAGAGGGAGGAGGACGAGGATGAGGAGGAGGAGGAGGAGGAGGAGGAGGAGGGAGGAGGGAGGAGGGAGGAGGAGGAGAAAAAAATTAGCTATGATAGTACAAAGGCTTTGGAGATAAAAAACAGGAAGTAAGAGAATAGTAATTGTAAACCTATTATGTCTAATAAAATTGAGTATCAAGACAAACTGCCCATTGAGTAGATTGTTTCTATATTTAAATATGTAAGGAACCCAGCGCATTGGCATAGAATCAGGCATGGAATGCAAGTGTCTTGCTCTGTAGGTTAAAATTTGCTAGTTTTTGAAATGTATATTCATGAAGATCTATTTATACCTTAAAGTAGATGTCTAATAAACACTAAGGGGGAATATGAACATCCAGAAATACAATAATATGGTATTAACTTTAAATGTTTTAATGTCAATTAGGCAAGAATAACAGTTGCCAAAAGACACTGAAGTACAGAAAAACAAAACAAAACAAACAATCAAAAAAACAGGGGCTGGAGAGATGGCTCAGTGGTTCAGAGCACTGACTGCCCTTCTAGAGGTCCTGAGTTCAAATCCTAGCAACCACATGGTGGCTCACAACTATCTGTAATGGGATCTGATGCCCTCTTCTGGTGTGTCTGAGAGTGTATTCATATAAATAAAAATAAATATATCTTTAATAAAAAAAGAAGAAAACAAACTAACAAACAAACTACAGAACTAGAGCAACCTGTAAACTTTAAATATGTTTTAGCATGGGTACCCAATTGGGATGGGTGGGAGTAGACAGCTCTGCCAGACCAGCTCCCACAACTCTGCTACTGCAGTGAACCCCACAACAGGAGAGAGGAGTCTGCCATAGCATGAAGGAGAAAATTCAAGACCATACTATTAAACCTTGCCTTGGCTCCTAATAACCCCAAGACCCCTTCTCTGGAGTCCAATACAATGTACAGGGGCACCCCTGCAGGAGGCACAGCACAGGCCCCACAGATTAGACCCTTGTCTGCCACCATTGCACAGTTCCCTTCCTCTACTGTCCCCTGTTTCTGCTATGAAGCCTAAGGAAGCTGATGTGTGCAGGCTGGGTGCCTGTGGAAATGGAACCTTGTGGTATGGTCTGTAGAAACCTTAGGAAGATAACGGAAGCCTAGCTTCTACTGAGCTTGCAGTACAGTCTACTTTAGAGCTAGAGTACTTGATTATCACCACATACATTTTAGTAGAGAATCCTCCTGTGCACTTGTTATGCTCAGGTCTCGGGAACTCTGGAAGAACTCTAAGAATTGCCAGTCTGATGTAATATAACAAAGAGAGCCTTTATTCACGTGTCAGAAATGGATAGCAAGCCTTCCCCACTGTGCAGGTTAGCAATGAGATGCCTGTGTTCTGGGACTTACTGTGTTTATCCATGCACTTGCATAAGCAGGAATCCTCCGGCTTTAGGGTTATGTGTCAGGGGAGGTGAGAAGGGGAAGCCATTCTTCAAACCTGATGTCATGTGTTCAGACAGTGGGGTGGAATCGTGCAGATGGGGGGTTGGGTGGGGTGGGGCTCTTTTGACCCAGGAAGTAACTTTATGGTGCTATCAGGAACTAGTGTGTTGTTACAAACTGGTCACAGCTGTCTGGGAACACTTAATTGCCCTTCTCTCATGGCCCAAGAGTGGGCCACTTATCATTTCAAGGTTGCTTGGTCCTCGTTTCCCTGCAGAACAGGAGCCATCTTCACTGGAGAAATGTCAGTTATCTATCACTGAGAGTGGCAGCCTTTGTGATGCAGAGGCTGGGATATGTTGTCATCTGT
This sequence comes from Montemys delectorum, assembly GCA_019843815.1. Classification (NCBI taxonomy): domain Eukaryota; kingdom Metazoa; phylum Chordata; class Mammalia; order Rodentia; family Muridae; genus Montemys; species Montemys delectorum. Next base: position 28,587 of record JADRCD010181687.1, read on the forward strand.
CTATTCCCAAAGCCAGCATCTGCTGCTCCAGGTGGGAGTGGGGTGTTAGTAGGGGGAAGGGAGTGCCACCATGAAAAAAGGAATTTTAATATTGGGGCACCAGGCTGGGCCCTCTCTGTTTGCCCTCTCCAAAAGGCAGGGAGGCATCCATGCTGGGAAAGGGGGAAGGGAGGGGAGCTCTGTGTGAGCAGCGCGAAAGTGCAGAGGCAGGTTTCCTGCATCTCTTCATACTTTCTGCCCTGGCACAACTCCAGTCACGTCCCTACACCTAGAACAAGAAATACACAGTGGATGATGTTCCTTTCTCAATCCCTGCTACCTCTGAATTTCCCGACCTTAGTAACATTATCAATAAAGTGCTGGAGACCAATAATGAACTCCACAAACCTGTCGAGCTTGATTTCCTTATCAAGGGCCAGTTTGTTTGAATACACTTGGTCAAACACATGGAACTGGAGAACATTTCATCGGAAGAGGTTGTGGAATTAGAATACGTGGGAAAATACACCACATCCCAGCCAGAGCAATGCATAAAATACACCGCACCCCAGGCAGAGCAATGCATGTTCCATGATGACTGATCAGCCCAATTAAAGGGGCAGAAGAAGGGATTCTGTCTGTATCTTATGATAAGACTTCTCGGATCTGGTCATTGGAAGGAAAGTCAATAACGACCATTGTGGGACATATAGATGTGAAAGATGTGGCTTGGGTAAAAAAAGGCAGTTTGTCCTGCTTACTACTGACTACCTTGATGGACCAGACTTATTTTTATTATTGGAACGGAGTGTAGAAAGGAACAAAGTGAAAGCTCTGCACAGCTGCCGAGGGCATCCTGAGAGTGTGGACACCATAGAAGTCGATAGCTCAGGAACTAAATTTTACAGTGGCTCCTGGGATAAGATGCTAAAGATCTGGTCTACAGTTCTAACAGATGAAGAAAATGAAATGGAAGAACCCAGAAATCAACCAAGATAAGAAGCAAAAACAGAACAATTGGGACCAACAAGAACACCCTTGGTGATCCTCTTGCCACACAGAAGCAATTTCCTCAGTACTTTGGTCAGATGCTAAAGAAATCTGCAATACATCTTAGGATCACACACTTAAGGTATGGGTTGCTGAGTCTGGTGGTTTTAAGTCAACTCTGACAGGAAATAAAGTGATTAGCTGTATTTCCTATTCTTTGTAAATGTTTGGCATCTGGAAGCACAGACAGGCATATTCGACTCTTGGATCCCTGAACTAAAGATGGTTCTTTGGTGTCACTGTCCCTCACCTCACATACAGGCAGGGTAACATCAGTGAAATGGTCTCTTACCCATGAACAGCAGCTGATCTCAGCCTCTTTAGATATCATTGTGATATCTAAAGCTATGGGATACAAGAGGTTGTAAGGCTCTTCTTTATGATCTAGTTGCTCATGAAGATAAAGTTCTAAGTGTGGACTGGACAGACACAGGGCTACTTCTAAGTGGAGGAGCAGAGAACAAATTGTATTCCTCAGATATTCCCCTACCACATCCCATGTAGGGGCTTGAAAATCAATGACTGATTAGAGAAAAAAATGTTTTAACATTAGAATAGAAGTCAGCAAATGTGTTTTCCTGGTCAAAAGACTTTGTCTATATATTCATAGCTAAAAACAAGACTATAGGTTCCCTCAAAATTGATAAAGATCCAATCTCAACAGGAGAAGGTGCCATGTGAAAAACATGGCTCAAGGAAGGAAGAAGAGACACAGAAAGACAGCAATGCAGAGCAGACAACAGAAAAAAAGTAACACATCCTACCTGGGAATAGCTCTGCAAGTGGCAGAAAAAGGATAGTCCATCAGACTGTCAGATTGTCCATCAGACTGTTAGGTTGAAAGATCTTGATGCTGAATTGGATATTTGCTGAAGGACAGATGATCAGGATTGCAGTTGTGAAGGATCATCACAACAATAAATTTTCATAAAGGCATTCTGACTGCTAAATTTATGACATTAATAATTGTCTCTGTTGTAATAGTTAACCTGTGTTTGATTTTTAGCTTAGACAGAAAGAGGGGAGATATAAAGGAATTTTAATCCAGCAACATGGCTGCTCTGGCAAGGGATCCCATCCAAAGAGCTTCTAGCTCTATAAGATCCAGCTAGAATGACACAATTTTAATCCCTCTGCCTGAAATACAGACACATTCTTAGTACACACATTTAATCCCAAACAACGAGGGTAAAATTAGTTTGTAGAAGAGAGCAGCCATGTTTGAAAGTAACATCTGACTGAGGGACAGACCAAGTGACAAATTTTACAGAGAAATATTTTACAGAATGAGTCAGAGATAGGATACACCCAACTCTTTTGAGGACAGCAGAGCAGATAATTTTACTAGGACCGTGCTATAGAAAATAGGTGTAGGCAAAGATTGAATGAGCTAGAGAATAGAAGGAGCCAGAAGATTTGAACAGAGTGCCAGAGTTATTTTGAGGCCAATCAGAGCAATTTAGTTTAGAAGACAAGAGAAGCAAGTTTGAATCATTCAGCTTGGAGAGGAGTTTTGAGCCAGAATAGCTGATATGGAACAGCCAGCCAAAGTTCAGAAAGAGCTAGAAAAAGTGAGTTTATTCATCACTAAGCTTCTGAGACAACAAATATGTCTGGTGAATAAATTTACTCTTACAGAGACATACATAGAAAAAGGCAAGGTGCAGCCCTAAAGGATAAACGCCTATGACCTGATCCTCCAAAGTCAGTCCTTTCTTCTAAGCTTTTCAGATTCTCTATAAATAGCTCCACCAATAGAAAGGCAACATTTTATCTAGCATGTAACATGGCCATCACAGAAAATGTTGGTGAAAATGAGTGTTCACAACTCTGCAGTATTTTTATTCTGGGAATTATAAGATGCCATTTGTTTCCTTAAGATTACTAATTTGTTTTATTAGATTTTGAATTTTAAATTTATTTAAAATATTTAAAACCACTTAAAGAATTTTTTTGTTGAGCCTTGATCTAATGTCACAAAAACTAGAAAGTCACAAGTTTTTCAAGAATTGGATGGATGCTAACTGTGATACACTTTTTACTTTTTATTTTCTATTTGATATTATTGTATGGCTACTTAATTTCTCACTTTCCCTTCCTAACCCAAAACCACTTATTGGTAATTCTTTATCCTTTAAATTCTTTATATTTATACAATGCATATGTCCTTTATCTATACATAAGTACCTCTCTCAAATTTCCTGAATAATCTCCACTCAATCTCTCTTTCAACTTTATGTCTTCTCTGCAGTTTTATTTTTGGTAATCATCAACTCTTAAGTCCATTTTCCCATCTACTTACATGTGGGTTTGCAGCAATCCTGTGGGCCATGAGCAAATTTCTGTGCCTCGAAGGAGAGTCACTCTCCTTCAGCAGTCTTCAAATGACAATAACACCTCTGTTAAGGTGTTTAATTAAGAAACTCATAACCTGTCAAAGAGCTAAGGATATGTTACTCTGAATACACAGATGTAGTAGGGTAATCTCTACTTCCCTCTAACCACCCTTAGTTACAGTAGTTACTCAGTGTAATATCTACTTCCGTCTAACCACCCCTAGTTACAGTAGTTACTCAGTGTAATCTCTATTTACCTCTACCTTTAGTTATAGTAGTTACTCAGTGTAATCTCTATTTACCTCTAACCACCCTTAGTT
>JADRCD010181687.1:32281-48526 GCA_019843815.1 Montemys delectorum
GTTACTCAGTGTAATCTCTATTTACCTCTAACCACCCTTAGTTACAGCAGTTACTCAGCAGAGCAAGCAAAAATAATATAGGAGTGACAGTTGTGGAGGAGGGCCTTAAAATGTTAATTTTTATGAAGATATATTTTATTATTTTGTTTGTGTGGCAAGCTATGTGCACATGAGTTCAGGAACATGTCTAAGGGGCTAGACATATGGTATCTAACTAAAGCTGGAGTTATATGCAGTTATGAAGCACCAAATGTGTGTTCTGGAAACTGAACTCGCTTTTATATTATTACATATGTTATTATAATAACAAAGACTTTGCAGAATATTCATATCCATATATGTTACTACATGTATTATATGATATATGTATATCCCATATACTTTATTTTGTATAATCTATATGAGTTACAATAACAAAGATGAAGATGCTAGGAGTTTCAGGAGGAATTATAGGATGAAAAGAGCTAAAGAAAAATTGGAAGTATTTTAATAAACATAAGTGAATTTATAAAATTTTGTAAATAAAATTTTCAAATTCAATTTCAAAAGTTTGAGGTAAATTTTGAGAATTATTTTTATTGTATAGGATTATTAAAATCTATACAATAGGTAATATGGTTCAATAAGTGGTAATTTTTCCTGCTGAATTAAATGTACATCAAACTTTGTACTATGTTATTGTCCAAAAAGTAGAACATGAAGCAACAGAAATACATTGGTACATGTATTTTGGCACCTAAAATAGAACTATCTGTTAATCCTCATCTCATGAGGAGAAAATTTACAAAAGCATTAGAAAGTCTTAAAATTACTCAAATCATAGTTTATGTAGGAGCACATAGTCAATTTGAAAGAAAAATCTCTTTGAACATGAGAAGATATAAAACAAATGGAGCAGAAGACTAAAGTAAGTGCATAGTTAGGTCATTTTGCTTTCACACACAGTGCAAAAAAATTCCCAGTTTTCTGATTATTTTTCCAATACTCCACCTGTTAAATATTTACATTCTTTTTACTATTATGCAGCAGAAGAAATGAAGAGTTTACCAGGTCTTCCCATAATACTTTTTGGGATAAAGGATGCCTGTAAGATGCATATCACATGCAAAGTGCAACCTTCAGCCTCTCTTAGTTTACAGCATTATATTTAAAAAAAAAAATGTACACAGCATCTTACATCAATACAGTGCTTCATTTTTTTTCTTTGTAGAAGAATGTATCATGGCAGTTTGCAGATGGGTGTGATCTTAACGTATGTTCACCTCACTCTTTCAGAGTAAGCAGTCAAAGGGAGAGCTCTGAAATCTTTTCCTTCTTAGAACATTAATCCCACTAAGGAAGCTATGGTCTCAGGATATCATCTATAACTTACTTTTAAAAGTCTTTTCATCCTTACACCATTATGTCCATACTTACCATTTCAACATATCAATATTACAAACTTTCAATCTATAACACTTAAATGTACTCATCTGTATACCAGAATGTAGTTACGGGAGTTCATGTGAGGACCCATGCTGTCAGTGAGCTCAAACTGACAGGTACAATCAGAGTTTAAAGTTTTCTTGGAGGAATGTCTTCTAGTTACATTTCCCGTTGGTGTGATTAAGCATCTTAGAAAAAGAAATATAAGAGTAAAGATGGTTATTTTACTTCATGTGCAATGGTCTGTTCTGTCAAAGCAGGGAAGTGATGGCAGCAAGATGTTGAAGACGAAGGACACACCATACTCTCAGTGGGGATCAGGAGTTATGGTTGACAGTACTTGCTCAGCTTGTTTTCTTTGTTTTATGCGGTCTGAGACACCATAGCATAAAAAAGTGACACCCACATTCACAATTCAATTTTTCTTTCATTCACAGTAATCTAGATATCCTCTTAAATATCACTAGAGGGTAAGCTGATGTGGATATCTCATTATTAAGCTCTCAAGCTGTCCCCACCAGGAGATTCTTCATCCTGTCAAGTTGGTATTCAATATTAACAATTCAAAGTCTATTCTCTAAAAAATTAACAATCACAAATATTAGATTGTTAGAATACAGGTGGTTCTTTGCTAAAATTGATGGACAACTCTAGTCTTCAGTCCATCTACTACTTCCTAATAGAACCACCAGGTAGGTAGAAGATATTCAAAGCATGGGCTTTTCAGGATGTTTGAGATCTACGATGTACCATCTACTTAGACAGCAAAATGAGGTTGTCTTATGTTTATCTGGATTTTCATGAACTTGTCTCATGATTATATGGATTCTCATGAGGTTCTCAAATATTTTAAACAGTACAGAAAATATATCAGAAATAAAATTAGAAGAACATAGCACAATTATCCTGACAATTACTGAAATATTTAATGGTATCATCCTGTCCAACAACAGAATAAATCCAACTCTGAATAATGAAAATGTTACGTTTACTATGTGGAATTGAGAAGTTGGAAATAAAGTCCATGAGTAAAACCACCTGTACATAAAATGGTGCAGAAGAGGATGCAGAGATCTGTAGGCCACAACAGATATGTAAACACATGGACCCTAATGTTTACCATACTTTCACTGATTATATAATTTTTTGAAACTATATAACTCATGATCTTATTTGTGATGGAATCTTTCCTTTTGATTTGAGCAAGCTGTCCTGGGCATTAAAAAATATGTGAAAGTGGGGTTTCATATATTCCTTGTTTCACAAATAGTGCTCATGAGTTTGAGGCCTCATCAAAACTGGTCAAGAACATGATTTAGTATCCTTTGCAACATAATGTTTCTCAGTAGGAAATTATGTGGTCAATTTATTTCCAGTCACAAACATATGAAATGACACTATTAGGGATCTATTCAAGATAGTAATTTTTACTTTTACATTCATTCCTATGTCCTCACATTATTCCCTCCATCAGTTTGTTGCTCATGTCTTCATGGCAAATCAACAAATTTCTTCATTGGGAAAGTAATGGAATTTATCTGGCTTGGATCCAGTCTTCTTTCTATTTAGTGAAAGCCATATTTTCCTTCTACCTTTCCTTTTGTGAATTGCTTTGTTCATATTGCAAGAAGGGAAAGTACTAACTATAAAAAAGCTAAAAGTAATCAGTGGATGAGGACTTTCTTTACAATGTGTTTTAAAGGTTTAAATACTATTAATATGTATATCTAGAATTTCTATTCTCCTCATTTTATTTAGATAGAAACTTTAGTTTTATAAGAAACCATACTACCTCCCCGTAAACTACATTTTAGCATCATGTGAAATGTGTATCTAACACTAAGTAAGGTAATGTGATTGAGATAAATTAGGAATCTTCTGTAATGAAAAGACACTTCTTCCAAATATATGGAATATGATTACTTTTATTGCAAAAGTCAGATGACAAATATTTCAGCACTGCAGGACATCAGACTTTTGTCACAGAAATACAATGAGTGTATCCTTGAAGCAGAAAGGAAGGCATTGACAAGGAATAAAGAAACCAATACTGCTACGATCCAATGATACTTTGATTTTATAAGAAGCAGCTTTCTGTGTTTAGCTCATGAGCTCCTTTGCTAACTCTGCTTTGGAGGATGCAGTTCAAAATTGTGGAAGACGCTTGGATGTCAGAATGACCTTTCAAAACAGAATTTCCTTTCCAGACCATACAATTCCATGCTAGCAGTATCCTGAGGAAGAAAAATCCATCCTTTATATTCTCAGACTATTCTGTTCTGGAGACTTTGCTTATAACATTTTACCTTATTTTGATCTTATACTTATCATATATATATATATATATATATATATATATATATATATATATATTCCAAGGATATATTGTACAAATAGCATTCAATGCAAATTTCTTATTTTGTCTCAAACTATTCGTTGTTTTATATCTTTTTCTATTTAGCAATTCTTTTGTTAATATTTTATTTTAACATATAAGCTTTAAATTTACCAACATAAGCTATGTCCCACAGAATCTGTGTTCTCTGCAAGAGTCACAAGGATTTAAACATTGAGCCATTCCTCCAACCCCTGCAATTTCTTTCTTAAAATATTGCTGAAGTGAGAACAGGAGGGCCAGTGGGCTGACTTGATCAGAAACCTCTCAGGCTCAGATTGAAGGCTTTGAATTAGTCCACCCTAACAGCTATTCTATTACTGAACTCTTGAATGCGTGAAGGGGCTGGTTCTACAGATTCAAAACTCTATGACATAGGGCAGTAGCAGGATATCTGAGAGTAGTCCCAGTGAGTGTTGATAGAGTAGCAGAAATCAGAGGCCTCATACCAGATCATCGAGTCACTGCAATAAATGTTTGCAAACTAAGAAGTGTGGACAGAAGGGTATGTGTTAGGGAACAATGTGACACACTGTGACACACTACGGCTTCCACAATGAGATTTTTCTCCCTTGGGGAGGAAGTCTACTCATTTCAAACATGTTATTATTTGTTTTTCTCATTTTAAAATTGTAATCCTGTAGACAGTGTATCACTGCAATGTTCACCTTGGAATTACTAAAATTTCACTACTAAAATTTCCCCAAGATGTCCCCAACATAAAAAAATAAGTAAATGGATATATACTGGCTATATTGTTAACTATGTTATTTATATTCTGAATATATTAGCATGTGAATCAGCCAGGAATTTAATGCAGAAAGCTTATAAGCTTGCCTGCTTGAACACAGGTGATCCTTTTAAGTTCCTGTAGAAATGGATTGCTTCCAAGATTTTAGAAACCACTGTCCTCCCTCACCACCACAATACACAAAGTGAGTAAATAACATCCAGGGAGAGCACTATTGCGCCTACATTGTCTTCTATGTTTCCTATAGTGCATTGACAGGTCTTGGAATATAGTGGACTAGGCAAAAGGCAGTCCCGTAGCCAGCCTCTTACATAGCTTTCTAAGCAAGATAATAATGCAGTTAGGAGGATGTATGACAAATAGAACAACTGTGCCATTTATATGGTTCTTGTGATATCAATAACTGGTCCCAAGCAACTCTATTAGTTGGAAAGCAGTGAATATTCTAAATTAATGAGAGAGGAAAATGGAAAAAAATGAGGTAAGCATGCTGTGCTTGCATCTGCTCATGATGTCCTGCAAAATCAACTGTCAAACTTTAAAGCTCAATATTAAGTCACCCCACACTATAACAAAACAAAGATGGAGCTTTTGGTGCAAAAATATTACATGAAATTTTTATATCATTCAAAAGCACAGAAAAATGGAGAAATTTTAATACATAGAGTTACTGAATAGTATTATTTTACACTGGTAAATGAATTTTGTGGAAAACAAGAAATTAATTGTATTTTCTAACAAGTACTTATACAATGTATATGATATAATAGGGAAAACATGCTATAATTATTTGCCAATTCAATAATGTTACAGATCATAGAAAATAGTAGGATACCTTCATATAGTGTAAGAAACCTATTAATTTTTGTATTCCAAATAATAAATGTAATTTGAAAACACCCCAATGATTTGTACAATGTAATTTATTATTTTTAATGCTGTTTTTTGTTGTTTTGTTTTGTTTTGTTGTTTTTGCGAGACAGGGTTTTTCTGTGTAGCCCTGGCTGTCCTGGAACTCACTCTGTAGACCAGGCTGGGCTCAAAGTCAGAAATCAGGCTGTCTCTGCTTCCCAAGTGCTGGGATTAAAGGCATGCACCACCACTACCAGGCTATTTTTAATGCTGTTAAGTGACTATTTAAAGAAATAAATTTTCACTCCAAAAACATTATATATTATATAGTTTTATACATATATAATATATTATATATAATATTATGTATATCATATTATATATTATATTATATATATAGTTTTTATATATAAAAATTATAATTTTATTTGAATTTAAAATTAGTTAATACTGCAAATTTCTTTTACCTAGGATAAGAATGAAAAAAAATAGAGACACACATATCCAAATATTATGAAGAAAATTAGAGACCTAGGGATCCTCGCTCCCAAATGGAATGTCTCAATCAAATCCTTCTCGCAAAAGCCCGGGGACCACAGCAGAAGAGATGGAAAGAGTATAGTAATCAAAGGGGATGTAGGATACAAAGAAGAGATGGCCTTCTAAATCAACAGCATGGGCACGCATATAAACTCACAGAGACTGAGACAACAAGCCCAGGGCATAGAAACATCTGTAAGTCAAAATTAAAAAAAAAATGATGAAACACACTTACTGTTATACATGGTATTTGATTTGGTATTATATAGGCAACAATGTCTATTTCAAGAATTCTTTTTCAATTTATCTTTCTACCATTATTATTATTTATTCACTTTATATCCTGCTCAAAACCCCTGTCCTAGTCATTCCCACCCACAATCCTTTCCCCCACTCCCTCTCTTTCTCCTCTGAGCTGAGGGGAGGGGAACCCTGCGTATCCCCCCACCCAAGCACACATCAAGTCACTGTGAGGCAAGGCACTTCCTGTATCACTGAGGCCAGACAGAAGAACATATCCCACTTACAGGCAAAAGTGTCTGGGATAGCCCCTGCTCCTGTTGTTCAGGACCTACAAGAAGACTAAGCTGCACATCTGCTGCATATGTGCAGGAAGGCCTAGGTCCTGCTCATGTATGCTCTTAGGTTGTTTTTTTTTTTTTTTTTTTTTTTTCAGTGTCTGGGAGCCCCCAAGGGTCCAGGTTAGCTGACACTGTTGGTCTTCTTATGGAGTTCCTATCACCTTCTTTCTGTTCATCTGTAAGAGTCCCCAAGTTCCATGCACTGTTTGGCTGTGGGTGTTTCCATCTGTCTTAGATGCGTGGAGTCTCTCAGAGAACAGCAATACTAGACTCTTGTCTGCAAGCATAACAGAGTACTATTCACAGTGTCCAAGACTGGTGCTTGCTCATAGACTATTTTCTCAATTTGGGCCAGTTGTTAGAAGGCCATTCCCTTGGACTCAGCTCCATTCTCAGGCTTTGTGTTTCATGTAGACAGGATAAATTTTGGATTGAACGTTTTGTGGGTTGGTTGGTATCCCTATACTCTACTGAGGCTTTGGCCTGGCTACAGGAAGAAGCATCTTCTGGTTCCATATCGCCCGATCCCCAATGCTGTGTGTCACAGCTAAGTATACTCCCATTGAGTCATTATCCCAGGTCTCTCTCTAGTCCGGGAGATGTCCCCACCCAAGTCACGTCTGTCAGTTACAGATTTCCATTCATTCTCATGGCCATGTGGCCATTTCTCCTGTCCTTCGTTACACCTCATCCTGAACCACCCCATTCACCATCCAATCCCCTCTCCCACCCAACTCCCTCCATTCAACTACTGCTAAATACTATTTTATTCCCCCTTCCAAGTGAGACTCAGGCCTCCTTCCTTGGGCCTTCCTTCTTGTTTAGTTTCTCTGGGCCTCTGGAGTGTAGCATGGACATCCTGTGTTTTATCCACGTACAAATGAGTATATACCATGAGTGTCCTTTTGGGACTAGGTTCTCTCCCTAAGGAAGACATGTTTAAGTACCATGCATTTGCTTGAAAAATTTTTGACGTCTTGGTTTTTAATAGCTGAATGGTATTCCACTGTCTAGATGTACCACATTTACTTTATCCATTCTTCAGTTGAGGGATATCTAATTGGTTTTGTTTTGCTTTAGTTTGTTTGGCTTTTTGATTTTTCAGTTTCTTACTACTACGAATGAAGTTGCTATGAACATAGTTGAGCATGTATCTTTTGGGTATATGTTCAGAAGTGGTATAACTAGGTCTTGAGGTAGAACTATTTCCAGTTTTCTGAGAACCCACCAAATTTATTTCCAAAGTGGTTGTTCAAATTTGCACTCCTACCAGCAATGAGGGAGTGTTTCCCTTGCTCAACATCCTATACAACATGTGCAGTCTCTTGAGTTTTTAATCTTAGACATTCAGATGTGTGTAAGATAACACCTAAGAATTGTTTGTTTCAGCTTACATTTCGATGAGGACTAAGGATGTTGAAGATTTCCATTTTATTTGGGGGGGGGGCTGGTAGGGGTGTGCAAGCTGAAAGCTCTGTAATCTGCTTGAGATAGTTCTCTTGCAGACCAAAACCTGGTCTTTTATTTGGATAAGCTATTTCCTTAGAAATTGCATACCAAATTAATAATTTATTCCAGGTTCCCTTTTGATCATTTCATGACCATATTTTATGACATTACCCCTGGACTCTTAGAAATAGAAACTGAAATATGGAGCACATTCAAGGTAAATGAAGCAGACAGCAATTACATATATATGTATATGTATATTACATATATACATATATATGTAATATATATATATATATATATATATATATATATATATATATATATAAAGTCCTATGTGGTCTGCTGGGCACAGTGCTTGTGGTTTCCAGGTCTAGACATAGATGTTATTTTTTATATGATAAAATTAGCTTTAAATATAATATTTCTTATAAATATTTTGCAATTGAGCAACCTCTTGTTTGTGCCAATGCAAGTAGCATTGAAGTTCAATTTTATAATTCTTAGCTACCTCAACATATTCTATTAATCTTTGGATTTTTCTTTCTTTATCTCAGCAACTCCAAAGATTATTATTGGAAAGCATTAAGCAATCCCACAAAATGGGAATACCAAGATATCATACTTTTTCATGAGGCCAGACTTTTTGTCCATCTCCAACACTTATTTGCATTGCACCTATAACTACCTTTAGAGAGTAGAATATCTGGATCAAATTAATTGTTTATGGCTTCCATGGAGGAGACCACCATTTTTAACCATCTATCTGAGACTTTTTTTTTTTTTTTTTTTTTTGCTTTTAGTCATTCAGGATTTCTTTATTGAGAATTCTCTGTTTAGCTCTATAACTCATTTTTAATTGTTTTTGGGGGGTTGTTATCTAATATGTTGAGTTCTTTATAAATTTTGAATATTATCCCTTTGTCAGATTTTGGGTTGATAAAGATCTTTTCCCACTCTATAGATTGCATTTTTGTCTTATTGACAGTGTACTTTGCCTTACAGAACCTTTGTAGTTTCATGAGGTCCCATATATCAATTGTTGATCTTAGAGCCTGATCCATTGGTGTCCTGTTCAGTAACTTGTCTCCTGTACTAATGGGCTTACGGTTATTTCTCACTTTCTCTTCTATGAGATTTTGGTGTATTCAATTTTATGTTGAGGTCCTTGATCTACATGGACTTGAGTTTTGTACAAGGTGATCTATTTGTGTGCATATAGGTGAAATATGCATCTACTTGTGATCTACATATAAATATTCGATTAGACTAGCACCATTTGTTGAAGATGATTTCTTTCCCACTGTTTGGTTTGTCTTTTTTTAATCAAAAATCAGGTCTCCATAGGTGTATGGGATCATTGCTGGGTCTTTGTTTCTATTCTGCTGATGAACACATCTGCCTCTGTACCAATGCCTTGTAGCTTTTTCACTACTGTTCTTTGGTACAGCTTGAGGTCAGGGATAGTGATTCCTCCTGAAGTTATTTTATTATTTTATTGTTCAGAATAGTTTTAGTTATTCTGGGTTTTTTGTTTGTTTGTTTGTTTGTTTGTTTGTTTTACCATATGAAGGTGGGAATTTCTGTTTTCATGCCTGTGAAGAACTGTGTTGGAATGTTGATGGAAATTGGATTGAATGTGTAGACTTTTGGTAAGATGGCCATTTTCACAGTGTTAATTCTTCCCATTCCTACCTTTCCATCTTCTGAGTTCTTCTTCACCTTCTTTATTTAGGGATTTGAAGTTCTTGTTATACATATCTTCCATTTGTTAAAGTTACACTAAGATATCTTGACTTCCTCCTTTCCAATTTGTATCTCCTTGATCTTCTTAGGTTGTCTTATTGCTATGGCTAGAATTTCAAGTATTATATTGAATAGATAGGGACAGAGTGGGTAGCCTTGTTTAGTCCATGATTTTAGTGGGATTCTGCAAGTTTCTCTTCATTTAATTTGATGTTGGCTATTGGCTTACTGTATATTGCTTTGGTTATGTTTAGGTATGTGCCTTGTATCCTTGATCTTTCTAGTGCTCTTAATGTGAAAATGTGTTGGATTTTTTCAAAGGTTTTTTTAGCCTCTAATGTGAGATAATGATGAGAATTTTTCTGACAGTTTGTTTATATGTGGATTACATTAATGCATGTCTGTATATTGAACCATCCAGCATCCCTGAGATGATGACTCCTTGGTCATTAATGATGACATTTTTGATGTGTTCCAGGATTCACTTAGAGAATATTTTATTGAGTATTTCTGCATCAATATTCATAAGAGAAATCAGTCTGAAATTCTCTTTCTTTATTGAGCCTTATTGTAGTTTAGGTATCAGGGTGAGTGTGGCCTCATAGAATGAGTTTGTTGCTCCAGTTAATATTTTGTGAAATGTTTGAGGATTATTGGTATTAGCTCTATTTTGAATGTCTGGTATATTTCTGCACTAAAACTATTTGGCTCTGGACCTTTTCTTGGTGGGAGCCTTTTAATGGGTACTTTTATTTCTTTAGGGTTTATAAGAATGTTTAAATAGTTTACCTGACCTTATTTTAACTTTGGTAAATGGTACCTAGAAAACTTTCTGTTTTGTTAACATTTTTCAGTTTCATGAAGCACTGGATTTTGAAGTTAAACCTAAAGATTTTTTGAATTTCCTCCAATCTGTTGTTTAGTTTCTCTTTTCATTTCTTATTTTGTTTATACTCTCTCTCTCTCTCTCTCTCTCTCTTTTGTTTAGTTTCGATAAGGGTTTATTTGTCTTTTTGATTTTCTGAAAGAATCAGTTTTTGGTTTTGTTTATTCTTTATGTTGTTCTCATTGTTTTTGTTTTGCTTCTAACTGATGGATTTTAGTGCTGGTTTTGTTTCTTGCCTTCTAATCCTCTGTAGTATACTTGCTTTTTTCTTCCTTCTTCTCCTTCTCATCCTCCTTCTTCTTTTTCCACTTCTTCTTTTTCTATTGCTTTCAGATGTACTTTTAAATTGATGGTATGAAAACTTTCTAATTTCTTTATGGAAGTACATAGTGCTATGAACTTTCCTCTTAGCACTGTTTTCATTTCACTATATACCCTTAAGTTTGGGTATATTGTGTCTTCATTTTCATTGAATACTATAAAGTCTTTAATTTCCTTCTCTCTTTGATCTCTAATCCAGAGATCATTGAGTAAAATGTTATTTAATTTCTATGACTGTGTAGGATTTCTTGTGTTTCTGTTTCTGTTGAAATACAGGTTTACTCAGTGGTGATCTGATATGATACAAGGTGTTATTTCAATTTTTTTGTATATATTGAGGCCTGCTTTGTGACTGACTATATGGTCCTGTGATCATTCTGTAAAAGTTAAAGGCAAAACCTTAAGTAAGTGTCATTATAAGGGTTTCCCAGAGATATTGATATTTGACTTTGAATAACTCTGGATATGATGAATGTAATTCATCATTTTAATAAAAATTCACAGAGATCTGATTATTATGTCATATATATATATATATATAAATTTTCATTCAACATGTTTTACTGTCTTTTAAGTTTAGTTACTAATATAATTAGAATATATATTATAGGATTATCAAACAAAACACTTAGAATACCCAATTAGATCAAGTATTTACTATTTAGCAAAGATTTTCTGTTATAGAGAATAGGAAAAATAGTTGACTATCCATAGCTCAAAGTTCTATGAATTTTGAGGTATAGAATCTGTAGATTGATTGTGAGCTGTTGACAAAGGACTCATTCACTTCTCTTTCATGTCAACTTCCCAATATTTCAATTTCATGAATGAATATTATGCTCTTTAGAGACTTGATTAGGTTCATTATCAAGTCAATTTGCAATTATGATAGAAAGAAGTAATTATTTATATAATGATCAGTATGGGAAAACTGTAAGTCTCAAAAACATTTTGTAAGAAAGTAAAAATGTTACTTTTTGATAATAGTTATGTTGATTCAATGATGTCAGAGATAACACTGACAGTCTTCAAGATAATTTTTCAGATTTTTTTTAAACACAGTATCTTGCTATTTAGGCAGACAAAGATATATGCACAACACAAAATTACAACAATGTTTCTTTTTTTACCTCAAAAGTACTGGACTTAGAAGCATAGGCCTAACATACATGAATGTTAAAGTTTTTTTTTTTAAATGAACTGCAATAAATATTTACCTGTGTAATTTAAACTCTCTTGTTGGTTGTCATCTTCATTGTCATCAACAATTATTCACTAAATGTCTAATAGCACACACACACACACACACACACACACTACTTACATAAATTTGATTACGAACACAGTGAAATTGCTCTTCTGGAGATGTAGAACTACATTCTGTGCTGTTCAATGTGTTATACAGAAATGAATCTCCTATGATGGCTAAAATATATTTCAAATACCTAGCATCTCCATATTATTTTTTATTCTTAATATAATGGTTTAAATCACTTTTTAAAGCCAATATGGTTTACCAAGCTCTTAAATAAACAAAATATTGTAACAAATTATATTTTTTACTTATAAAACCCAGTAGCTTTTGTTATCTAAAATGAGTATACTGTGGAAACCTGTGTTGACTTTTTATTCTTCTCTGTGTGCTGTACTTTAAAGCAGTGAGATTTCAAATTCTGCTCAGAGATTACTTCTAGCAAGCCTTTTAGGCATGTTTTCTAGACACAACTTCCAAGGAGGTAGAAAGTGTTTTCCACCTAATTCCCCCATGGAGTCTATGGTACACACCATGAGCCCTGTAATCTGTTCTAAGGCAATACTGTATAAATGATGTTTACCTGCATACATTTTTTATGACCATTTGGAGGCTTCGATTCTGCGGGGAACCCATTTTGCTTTTACCCTGGGATCTTTTTCATCACGATTAAACAAAAGCTCCCCTACAAGCCTGGTAGAGATAAAAGAGGTTGCTTAGCCTCTGTTGCATCAGGCAGGTGATGGCAGATCCCCATCTATTTCAGGAGCAAACTTCAAACTAGCCACAGGTGATTTCCTTTCCATGCTGAATGGCATAGCAGACAGCAGATATTATGTGTCCCACAACAGCAATCTCTAGCTTATTATTTAGCTCCATGACAGCAAAAAGAAAAGTTAAACCTGAAGGATTTGAAATATAAGCAAACACAAAGAGAGAAGTGTTTATGACTACTCTAGAATTATAAAGCACATTTCAAAAGACACACACAATATTCTTATTCTAGGAAAGGTATTTTGATGGTATACTATCCAATGCCTTGAAAAAGAAACATGAATAAGTGAATGATTAGGTACATAAATAGATGACAGAGATTATGTACATATATAAGTAAAAGGTAATATATAGCTTAAAGGCACAATTTTAGAAAAATCCTTTCTGAAACTTTATTAAAATATCAATCTTCCTACTATAAATCTAGCATACACTACTGCTGAAACTATGTTGTGTGTGTGTGTGTGTGTGTGTTAAATTATTTCTATCCCCATCAACCTTTCAAAGGAATAAGACTTAGACTATAATTTATTGATTTAACTTTTACAAAATTATTGAGGGATTACCCCTAATATAATTTTCTAATCTCTAGACAGGCTGTTTTTCCAGGTGTGCTGCCTAAATACTTGCTGTTGGTGTCTTCCTCCAGCATTTCTACTCCACCATCCTGTTCTCAAGGCCCACTTTGCTTAGATACATGCTGCAGGTCCATATAGATTGGAGACCTGTTCCCTTTGACTTTTTCCTCTTTCCTTCCTTTCTTCTTCGTGATCACCACCTGTGACCTCCAGACTGGAAATTGTACTACCTCTCTCTATTTTTCTCAGTGGCTATAGCCATTTTTATTTAACCAATAATTTTACATTGGAGAGCATATATGCACAAAGAAAAAAAAAATGGTGTACTTGAGAGCTCACTCATCTTAGGGCAACCAAATCTTGGGATATAGAATTCAGCATTTGAATACATGGTAGCACCTAACCAACCCACGACACACACATACACAAACACCCAACCACACACACACACACACACACACAGACACACACACACACACGCACACACATGTACATGCACACGTATATGTGTATGTGTAAGTATATGAATATGTATATGCATATGTATGTGTACATCCTATGTGTTTCTCAGATCTCAAGAAGACATAAAGAAGTAATTAGATTTCAATATTCAATAATTGTAATAATCAGCATAATGAAAAATCTCATTAGATTCCCGGAGAATTTAAAAAGGGAGTTTGGCCCAGACTCTACTTGCATACTGCATTCTCTTTACAAAGTTTGAGGTTGTTGAAGAGGCTGCTAAAGGTCACCGGAGTGGAAACAGAGTTTGTAATGAAGCGTCATTTTGTTTCTCTGTGAAAAGCATCACTCATGATTTCTATCTTGACAGTTACCTGACTGGACTGTTTATCTTTTAAATTAGTTTTCAAATTCTTGTATTCCTTACAGAAATATGGATTTTTCCCTAAAATTCTATTAGAACATTTATTCTAAGTGACAATGGCAGATGTTGTTTAATCTAGGATATTTGATGTGTATTCTATAAAGAAAATTTAGTCCTATCTCTTTTATTTCAGTAACTCTGTGGCCCAGTTGCTAACAGGCTGTGGGTGACAGACACATGTGAAGCTTTCAAAGACATTGAGAGATGCCAAGGATGTTTTTTGTCATTTTAATGAGGCAAGTTTGATATTTTACGAACCATAGACTATTATTTCACAATCTTTTAAAATATGTATAAATAATATAATGTACTAACAGAAAGATTGACTTTTTCCCATATAAGTTACTTTAATACAAAACTGTAGCCACAAATACACTAAGCTAAACATGCCATCCATTACATAAGTATCCAAGGACTATTCCAAGTCCAGTGATACATTGTAATGAAAAAAAGAAAAACAATTCAAAAGGCTTGCTATAAAGGTTTTCATTAATAAATAAGTCTCTCATGATGTACTTCTCAAAATTATATAATGAATTTTTACTTAACCCTTATATTTATCTAATAAACAAAGCTTATAAATGGAATACAAGTCACTTACTGAGACAAAAAGAATGAAATTAGAGCAGTTAACCTTAAAGCTCAGTCCATCATGCTAAACACCCATTGGTTCCATCATCAGTGTAAGTATTTTGGTCATCTATATTTGTCAGTGGTTATTTACTAACGGTCATTACAGCAATGGCTGACTTGTATTCATCACCATCCACATTTATCATGCATATTATACTTTTCATGTTTAATATAGGTTTTGAAGTCAGAGCTATTAGGTTCATTCACATAAGCATTTTTATTACTTTTATGTCCTTGAAGAAGTGCCTTCTCTGTTTCATACTGAATTTCAAATAAAACTCATAAGTGTGATAAGAACATTTATTATATAAAACCTAGTATTTAAAAAATAAAATAAGTATTAAATAATACTGAGTACTATTATCTACACTAGTGTTTTCCTCCTTGTTAGGACTATTTCTGGTATATTAAAAGAGCTAGTAATTTTTTTAAAATTAAGATCAAGTATGCACAAGAATAGTGACATTTTCAGAACAATTTTATAATATTTACCATATTTAAAATAAGAACATATTTAATTAATACACAAATTTGTATCCTTCAATGTAACATGTGGATTTTAAAACCTTATAAGAATTACCCATTTTTTTCTGCCATAATTAACCTATTTCATTTAAGAAACTGAAAAATTTCAAGGAAACTAAAAACATTCTTGTATGACTTATAATTGTATTGCTTTTAATAAGAAAGTATAAACTATTTCAATACACACACACATGTTGAAAGTAGAAGTAATTTTTTAAAATAAATGCTAGTGAGAAGCTATTTTCAGCTTATTTATAGGTATGGTGAATATTACTTGTCTCTGATGCAGGATTCAGGAATCTTCTTTCCTTATTTTATTTTCAAAAATGAAAATAAAATGAATTTATTCAAACACAAATCATAAATAAAGAAATGAAAAGCAGCTGGAGCATAGCGCCACCACATAGTTTCTGAACTACATGCTTATATCTTAGAAATTCTCTGATATTCTATGTAAAGAACAAATGCCTTTTAGCAATGAACTGAATTCACAATTGTTTTTTGATTATGTGAAAGCAAAGAAACATCAAGTAAAGAACAAAAGGTTTAAGATAAGATACTTCCTATACATCAGAATGATTTATTTTCTTTGTTTTTGTCTGTGTGTGTGTGTGTGTATGTGTGTGTGTGTGTGTGTGTGTGTGTGTGTGT
>JADRCD010181689.1:0-12551 GCA_019843815.1 Montemys delectorum
GGATGAGGTGAAGAGAGGGGAGGGGAAGAGGGGATAGGAGAGGAGGGGCAAGAAGGAAAGGGGCCAAGCCCTCTACAAAACATCTAAGTTCTCTATGTTCTGTTTAAAATTCTGTTTTAGAATAAAATCTACCAGCCTGCAATCTCAGTTAGAGAACTCACTAAAGCTCTGGATGAGACGTGGCGCTTACAGGATGCTGTGAGGCAGCCTCGAGTTAAGAAGGCAGCGAGGCTATGTAGGTATGAGACGTTAAAGGTAATGGTGTAACCGAAGCTGCATGGAGCAAACAGTAAAAGAGGAGAAAACTTGGAGGAGTGGGAAAAACCAGAATTCTATATATCCGGGCTGGAGAGACGGCTCAGTGGTTAAGAGCACTGACTGCTCTTCCAGAGTTCCTGAGTTCAATTCCCAGTAACCACATGGTGGCTCACAACCATCTGTAGTGGGATCTGATGCCCTCTTCTGGGGTGTCTGAAGACAGCTACAGTGTACTCATATACATTAAAAAAAAAAAAATCATAAAAAAAATCCTGTATATCCGGGAAAGAAGAAAACAAAAACCAGACCAAAACCCAACCCAACCCGACCAGACCAAAACAAACAAGCAGAGAAGCAGAAAGACAATGCAGACCAGAAGAGGACACAGACTGAGCTCCGATTCCCAGTGGGATGGGGTGGCGGTCGAAGCCATGATCACACAGTAAACCTGGAGCTGGAGACCAACCTGGTCTCCATAGGAGCTTCAGTCCTGTCATGGCTACATAGATAGGGAGTCCCTGTCTCAAAGGAAGAGAGAGAGAGAAAGGGAGAAAGAAGGAAGGCAAGGTATCAAATTACACAATAAACCTCACTAGAAGAGTAAGCAGACAGAGACAGGAGAGACTCAAACACTGCTAGTTCAGTAAAGCAGCAGCAAGCCTGCGAGATGAATACATACCCCAGAAAGCACAATGTGGGAGCAGAGAGCCAATTCCTCAATCAGTTCCTGAAAGTTGTCCTCTGACCTCCTCCACAGGTGGGTGTGTGCACCTATGTGCACGAACACTCGAGATAAACTATACACACACACATACACACACACACACACACACACACACACACACATATATATATATATATATATATATACACACACATGTGCATTATATATAATGTAAATTCATATCCGGGTCGGCTCGGTGGCCTGCAGCTTGCCTGGCAGTCTGCCTAAAGTCTTGGGTTTGATTCCCTAGCCCGCACATGGAAACAAAACCCTAAGAGCACATACTATATGATTCCCTTTATATAACATTCCTGAGATGACAATCCTGAAATGTAACAAATGAGTGATTCCCAGGAGTGGGGAGTGAAGCAGTGAAGCGAGGGTAGAATGCATAGAGGAAAAGGGAAACACAGTGACTTGTGTGGGGTGGGGCTGTCTGTGTCTTTATTGTAGTCATCCTGCCTGGGCTGTACATTATCGCCGGAGCAAGCCGTATTGATGGTGCTTGGGATTCGGCTGGGTTCATTCCCCCCCCCCCCACTCCAATATGTGACTGTGGAATTTTATGAAAATAAAAAGTTTAGTTACAAAATCAAAATAGACCAGAAGTTCTGGTCTATGTCTAGGTGGCTTATAGAAAGTTACTAGTCACTGTGTCCTCAAATTGGACAAGAAAAGTCAGAAAGGGCGTAAACTCTAAGATATAGTGTTACAGACTTAAACACCAAAGGCTCCAGGAACAGACAGCTTTCAGTTTAATCTTCTTTTTCATTGCTCTTTAAGTTACTGCTATTATTGACTTGGTTGTAATTTGTTTTTTGTTTCTTATTTGAAATACATTTTCTAGATCTTGTCAGTGAGCATTTTCTTCCTATTTTTACTTTAATTTTTTTGTGTTTGTGTGTATGGGGGTTCAGCATACATGTATGTCTGTGTAACAGACATGTGTCCATTGTCCATGGAAACCAGAAGAAGGCATTGGATTTTTTGGAACTGGAGTTACAGATGGTTGTGAGGCACTGATCTTGAGGGTGCTGGAAATCATAGTTGAGTCCTTCAAAGAGCAGCCAGTGCTCTGAACTGCTGAGCCATCTCTCTAGCACCTAATTTTTGAAAATATATATTTTAAATTAAAATATAATTATATCTCTTCCCTCTTTCATTTTCTCTCTCCAAACCCTCTCATGTTGGTGGCTTCTTTTAATGATTGTTACATATATATGTATATTATATATAACTAGGACTTATATAATATACTTGCACACACACACACACACACACACACACACACACACAAATGCAATCTGCTGGCTCTGTTTTTGCCTGTGTGTATATGTTTCCTGTTCTTCCAAGAGCCAGCCCCATTTCCCTTCCTCCCGCCACGTTTCCTTCTGAGTCCATATTACAATTCCTGAAGCCTTGTGTAGGCTTCCACAGCAAAAGGCTTTTACTTACGGCATTTAAAGTCAACTCCTCTAATCCCAGTCTGTCATTTTTATAAACCAAAAATCAAAGAAATGGAACGCTGTGACTGATAGAAGACGGCGAGGTCCTGGGCAGTGAACGCAATTCCTCCTCAGGCCCGTGGGCAATCGTTTCCCTACTAGTCACCATGGTGGTTTATATTTTTATTGCTTTTTCAAGATTTTCAACCGTTAAGTATGTCCTTAAGCATCTAGTACTTTGCCAGAGCAACACTGTTCACCTGTCGTGTCAGGCATATTATTATCCAATCTTAGGTGTCAGATGCGTGGAAAGTGTGGACCGGTGGAGAGTCGTGGTCTGGAACACGAGTTTTCAACAGGAGGATGCTGTGTGTGTTGGAGTTAAGGAGTTCTTTAGAAGCCTTTGTTTAACGCAGAGGCTGGGAAAAGCCTGTTGGCGCCACCTAGTGGCAGGACTGAGAGCTGTGCCCAGCAGTAATCCCTATACAATCATCGCGGTCTCTTCACTTGCATGGTGTTGGAGGTTTTTTGTTTTTGTTTTGTTTGTTTGTTTGTTTGTTTGTTTTTGTTTTTAAAAATACTTTTCTCTAATAAGAAGAAAGAGACTGACTTTTGGTTTAGCTACATCCTTATCTCTTTTCATTAAAATATTTCTTCTTGACTGAATAACAAATTAATTTCGCATACACAGAGCCTGCGAGATGGCTCAGTAGATTAAAAAAGCGTTTGCTGTGCGTGTGATTTATGTTTGATCTCTGGAACGCGCATAAATGTAGACAAAGAAGACAAACTCCACAAGGTTTTCCTCTGAACTTCCACATGAATGTGTCACACGCCCTTCCCTACACACACACACACACACACACACACACACACACACTAAGCAAAACAAAAAAAATTTAAAAAAACCTGTATTTAAACCAAATCATTTGTTACACTCAATTCTTAAACCAGACTAGTAAGCTCTTCCCTAGTACAACTGTAGGATTTCTGTAAAACTTAATTGCCAAGTTCCATGTGCTTAAAACTACTATCATGTTTTTTTTTTTAAAGAATAATTCACCTCTTTGATCTCAATTTCTTTACTGAATCAGTCACTATTCTGTGAAATATTTGTGGTTATATTGTTTCCCTTATATGAAAATATCTGCAATTAGAATTAAGTGCGTAATTTAATCCTTAGGAGGTTTTTTAACTGTTTGAAGTCCTTATGTAAGTAAGTGTATTTCTCTCAATGAAATAACCCTTGTCCTAACATCAAAGAAATGATCTGATTAGAACAAACCTTTCACTCCAGCTACTGAAGGCCTAAATACTCAATTACGTGTACATACGCACCCTCTAACAACTGCGTTTCTCTCCTGAGGGGTCATGAAGGGTATGAATCATAAAGTAATTTGTTTGCTCAGGGTGTTATTAACTGTAGAAACTGCTGGACTTCTGAACCGGCCCACTCATCACGGCTCTTTCCAGAACGATTATGACAGTGATGACTAAGTACTCAAGTGCACAAGGATGCTCCGCAGACAGGGAAGGGGAAACTGTGGACCAGTCTATGCAGGGAACAGACAAGCTACAGAAAATGGCCTTTAATCCTAGCACACGTGAGGCAGAGGCATGCGGATCGCTGCGAGTTGGAGGCCAGCTTGATCTACAGAGAGAGTTTCAGGACAGCCTGGGCTACATGGAGAAGCCTGGCCTCGAAAAACCAACCAACCAACCAACCAACCAACCAAAACCAAAATACAGTCACAGAGAGGCATGGAGCAAATGACAAGAGGAAAGAGAAAAGGGTCTGGAAAATAAAACACCATTATGGCAAAACGAAAGATTTAGGGTAGGGCTGGAGAGATGGCTCAACGTTTATGAGCACTGACTGTTCTTCCAGAGGTCCTGAGTTCAAATCCCAGGAATCACATGGTGGCTCACAACCATCTATAACAAGGCTGGATGCCCTCTTCTGGTGTGTCTGAAAACAGCTACAGTTAATGGATAAATAATTTTTCTAAAAAAGAAAAAAGAAAAAAAAAACCTCATGTTTTAAAAAAGAAAGATCTGGGGTAACACGCTGGACAAGTGTGACTAAGCAAGAACTGGAAAATTAATTCAAGGGCTTAAATCTCAACCCAGACTTGATGACTTGAGTTTAATCCCAGAACCCACATGAGGGAGAGAACTGAATCTTGAATGGTGTCCTTGGAATGCCACGCCCCTGCCGAGCAAGCCTTGCCCTACCCCCATGTGTAAGCAAATAAATGGATCGTTGTGTTTTCAGTTACTCCTCGCTTATTTCATGACTGAGGAGTTTTTGTTGTTGTTGTTGTTGTTTGTTTGTTTGTTGTTTTTGAGACAGTGTCTCTCTCTATGTAGACACTATGTCTCCCGATGTCGTCCTGGCTGTTCTGAAGCTCTTAATGTATCCCAGGCTAGCTTTTAACTCACAGAAGCCACCTGCCTTCGCCTTCCCTGCTTCCTTCGCTGGAGACAAAGGCACACAGTGCAGCAACAGGCCAGCTCATGCCTGAGTTTTTAAACAATCAGGTAGAGGTGTGTTTTTTTCAGATTGGTGGTTCAAGAGTTATGGATACAGCTCATGTCCAGTGGGGTGGGATCAGAGAGGAAACTGATGCATCCCATCCCATCAGGATGATGCATCACTCCCATCAGGAATACTAAGTTCTTCACGTAAGTCTTCGCCAATGTCTGGAAGACCTGCCGTCTTTCAAAGGGATAGGACATCGAAACAATCCTCAGGATGACTTTTGTTTTGTTTTGCTTTTGTGAGACAGGGTCTCTCTACATAGCCCTGGCTGTTCTGGAACTCACTATGTAGACCAGGCTATCCTCGAACTCAGAAATCTGCTCTCTCAGTGCTGAGATCAAAGGCGTGCACCAACAAGCCTTGACTAGCCACAGAATGCTTTAGTTCAACGTTAAAGAGACTAGAGGGGCAAAAATGGGGTTTGGAAGGAAAGGCACATGATTTGCTGTTGATTTCTTGAAGCTTCAGTATGTTGGACACTGTTCATACCTGGCCATTTTTGGATCACTTAGGAGCTGGGGAGCCAATTCAGGCCCGGTGCATGCTGGGTAAGCTCTACTAGCTATAGCTAACCGACTTCATGATGGATGCCTTGATGCCTTCAGTTCATGAGTTCTATGTCTTCTGCTGTAAAGTGGTGATGATCTATGGCCACTGAGAGTATTAAACTATATACTGTGCATAGGGTGTTTACAAACGCCTGCCTGCCTGACAGAAGATTCCAAGTTCCCTTTCTCTTGATGATTCAACCTACCAGACATGCTTAGCAAAGCAACAGCCCCGGCCTCAGACTTCTTTCCCACAGTCTTCGATTTTGTAAGTTGCATAGACTTGCTTTAGCAAAAAAAAAAGAAAAAAAAAAAAAAAAGAAAAAAGCCACAAGTTTTTTTTTTCTTTCCACACAGCTTTCATATATAAAATTCTTAATACTCAGGGAATCTATTATTATACCTAATTATAACAAGTCGATTTTGTGCCAGTTGTTCATATTTTTAAAATCTAATAATTACACAACAGTGAAGCTCACTTGTTCCATTTCAACTGGAACTTGCGAATTTTCTTAGTTTGGAGCCAACATCAGAGAACTTTCCTAAAGAGTAAGGGGCTATTAAATATGTAACTTACAAAAATAGCCCTTCTATTTTTGGGCTCAGCATCAAATGAAAAATGGGGGTTCTAAAGATATTTAGAATACACCAAGAATATATTCCTTTTGCTTTTAAAATGGGTAAAGAAGGGAGAATACAAGTGGTAAAGTGTGTTCATCAGCAAAGACTGAATTCATCAAGGAACATTAACTGTAGATCACTGGTTCTCAGCCTGTGAATCCCGACCTCATTGGTAGGTCAACTGACCTTTTCACAGGGGTCACTTATCAGATACCTAGCATATTAGATATTTGCAGTACAATTCATAACAATAGCAAAATTACAGTTATGAAGTAGCAACAAAATTTATGGTTGGGGCTTACCACAACATGAGGAACTGTATTAAAGGGCCACAGCATTGGGAAGGTTTAGAACCACTGGTGTAGACTTATGTGTCGTATACTTAAGTCATAACATATACTAATATTATACTCTTACATCAGCAGTTCTTGCTGGTGGATGACCATTTCAACACTGCTGATGAACTCAATAAAAATAAAAGGCTGGTCTATTAGTAAGTGCCAAGCTCCGTCATTTTTTAAAGCATCGCAATATACAGAGTAAGAGTATAATCTAATTTCTTTAAAAACATTTAAAATGTGAAGTACTAGCTTTAGACAAAACTAATACCTATGTATGCTTATTAAATGCATAGTGTTGCTATTTAAAATTTATTTCCCTCATTAAATTAAGTCATCAATAGATTTTTGTGGTTCCTCTTCTCTCTCAAGTAAATCCTTTTAAAAAAATTAAGCCCATGATTTTGGGCACTTTTTGTGTGCTTTCTGTGAGCTTATAAGACTGTTGTTACACATCTAACATTTCTCTATGTAGTCAATCACTCAGTATTGAGCGTTGTGGTGGTTTGAATAGGAATGCCGACTCCCTCCAGGCTCACGTATTTGAATGCTTAGGGAGTGGCATTAGGAGTTGTGGCCTTGTTGGAGTAGGCGTGGCCTTGCTGGAGGAAGTGTGTCACTAGGGGTGGGCTTCATGGTTTCAAAAGCTCAAGGTAGTACTAGTGCTCTCTCTTCCTGCTGCCTGCTAATTTAGATGTAGAACTCTCAGCTACTTCTCCAGCACCAGGTCTGCCTGGTGCCTTTTCACAACAACAGAACACTGACTAAGGAAATTTGGGGTTGCCTGTTCCTAATATGTTCACTGCAGACGATGAGTCAGGAGGAACACTTGGAAGGATGCCGTGTTCCTCACATGCAGAATGGTGACTGTGTTCTTAACACTCCCCTCTGGTCCCAGCTCAGGGGACAAACAGTATGCGTCTAGGAACTTCCAAAGGTTGTGGCAGTCCCCAGATCTGGGTGTGCAGGAGAGAGGATGAGTCTGGAGATAAACCCCAGTAACAACCACTAGAGTGTGCAAGGGATTTCGGAGGCTGCAAAAATGTAGATGGGTTTTAAAAATGTATTTTAATTTTCAGCACTATGATGCTTGCATACAGCAGGCTGTGACCACATTCCCCTCCTCCATGACTCTTAATTTCTCTTGGGCTCGCCCACCCATTCTGCCCAGTTAGCTCTCCACTTACAACTGTGTCCTTCCCTCAGACTCCCTTCCTCCCACCCCCTTCTCTCCAGGCCCCATGCATGCTGTCATAGTTCTGTTCATGGCTGTAACAAACTGTTATATTCAGAATGAAATACCCCTTAACACTCACTCCCATCATTTGGTTCCATAGTCCTTGCACCATGTTCCCTAGACCTCGGAAGGGGTGACACAGATGTTGTGTTTGAGACGATCACTAATCTCAGCACTTGGGCCTCTTAAGGTTTCCTCTTTGACCATTTGCTCACTACTCAAAGAAGCTTCTGCAAGACTTTGTTTCTTTCTCATTGTCTCGTTAGCAGACAACCTCTCTGGTCTAAAGGGGAAGGCACACTAAAAGATCCTTGCCTCTGTCTCCCAAGTGCTAAGATTGCAGGTTTGTCTAACCATGCCCAGTTTTACAAAGTGCTGGGGAGGGATCCCCAAACTCTTGAACATGTTAGGCAAGCATGCCACTAAGTGAGCTAGACTTCTAGTCTCTTGATTTTCTTTTCATACGGCCATGGCCAATATTACATCCATGCCTTGTTGGTATTCGATCGCTTTGTCTAACCTATGAGTTTAGCTACCAAAAGTAGTGACTTTGATTTGCTTATTCACATTAGGACATTTTCATTCAAACCACCACAGAAAGTTTCAATTAAGTATTAGGAAAAGAAAGAAAGAAGCAAGCGGCCAGCTAGTGGAGGATTATGAACAGAGGCCAAGTCTGTGAGACCCTGCCTAGTCATCCCTGTCCTCATTGCGGAGTGCCTTTCCTTCTCTAACAGGGATTTATTAAAATACTTAAACAGAAACCAAGGAAACCAAGAGATACTCATTGAATCAACAAATACCCAGCAACTACCTGTTTTGCCAGCTTCTGGAAAATGCGCCAGTGACCCCAAGACTGGTGTGTGCTCTCAGAACTCGGAGTGGAGCAGAGAGAGACGGACCAGAGGCAAGTTAAGAGAGAAAAAGCTTCATTAGAGGTTGGGATGCTCAGACGGATACCAGAGAGGTGAGTCAGGTGTGTACAAAGGGAAAGGTAAAAAGTAACAAGGAGACAAAGGGCAAAGGCGAGTGAAGAGAGCAAGGCGTTTCCCGGGCCTGATGTCTAGATTCTGTCTTCTAGGTGCTTATAAACAAAGTGGCAAGAGGCAATATGGGCATTTGAGGTTGTTAAAAAAAAATGTACGTAGCTCTAGAGAAAAGATCACTGGTTACACATGGAGACTTGTCAGTCTCTTAAAACGTAGCGTAACGATAAGGAATGTGGGCTAACAGGGCCTACATGTCCTCAGGGAGCAGACAGGACGCAGTGGAGCATGGGAAAAGGCTGGCTGGGACTTGCAAACTGGTAGCTGTCTAATGAAGTAGAATCTTAAAATAAGGGCAGAGGGATTGAGAAGGTTTGGTAACTAGTTTACAAAGAGGTTCTTGAAAACAAACTTGAAGAATTCAGGCTTTATCTTGATGATGATTTGGAGACAATAAAAAGAAAGTGCCAGGAAAGAGCTTATTTAATGAGACGTGTATTGCGTAAGCATGGTGTGCAAAGTACTGCACTTCCCCATGGTCATGAAGGCTGCCTGAGAAGAAGGCATTCTGGGTGATAAAAGAAATCCTGGGCACAGCTGGGCAGGAATGTTAGCGCTCACCACGAAAGAGGCCTATCAAATGCATTTTGAGCGAACAGAGGCAGAAAGTCTTGGATAGGAAGTGAAGATAGTAAACTGGGCAAGAAAAGAGCTTGAGATTGCTTGTTTTGCTTTACTTTTCCACCCTCCAGGCTACGCTCAAAAGATGCTCCAGAGACTTCCAAGAGCTTCTGAGCTTTCTGCAGCCTGAGCTTTTCTAGGTCATTAGATGTAGGTGTGTGTATGTGGTCTATGTATGTGGAAGCGTTTATGTGTGTGCCCAGGGAGACCAAAGATTGACCTCTGGGTGCTTTCCTCCTTTGCCCCCCACCTGACTGGTTCTATTGTTTGAGATAGGGCCCTTTCACTGAACTAGGAGCTCATGGATTGTCTACGATGGTCAGCCACACGAATCCATCCGTCTCCTTCCCTTTGCTCATGGAAAACAGTTGGCTTGCTTCCATGCCCAGCCTACATGTAGGTGCTGGGGATCCAAACTCAGGACCTACTTCCTGTAGAGTAAGTACTTTACCTCCTAAGCCTTCTCTTTGGTGAGCTTCTTAACTCATTAAACATTTAATTTGTTCACACACAAAGATTGTAGCATTTAGAATTACTCAAAACACAGTTCTGAGTGTCCCCATTGCTTTTTATAAATAGTTTAGACAAACCAGTCATGATCTATGTGATAATAATAATAATAATAATAATAATAATAATAATAACTATTGTAACAATAGTAAACTAGATAGAGTGCTTTGCACAGAGAAAGCGGTCAGTAAATATTTGTTACACAGAGGAATACAGTTTGCTGGTTCTTTACTGTAATAAAGTAGAGCAGACTCTGGATTTTCCGATTATAATGTTCTTCCTATTTTTTCTAATTCTAATGTGCTTTCTTGACCAGTTACGGGACAAAAGGGAGTGGGGAGACTCTTACCACAGGCATTAAGGAATGTCTCAGGATCTCCAGTTCATCCCATCTAGGCCCAGGCTACCACACTGAAAACACTGGAATGTCAAAGTCACCCATCTTGTCCGTCGTTACAGGGGGAAAAAATATTTTAGAGCTACTGCCTTAAAAACAGCACCCACCCCCAAATCTCCACTTCCACTCCTTCTTTTATGTCCCTTTTTGAGTTTTCTCTAAATGCACACAGTAGTGGTATTTGTACCTTATAGTCCCTTTCATGTAATGCTAATTTGGAAATTTAAAGTAAAAGTATAAACAAAACATGCTCAGCCACCTCCGGCAGATGAGTTTGCTGCAGACGGGATTCTGCAGTCTTTTGAGGCTAATTGTCTTTGTATAGGGCAGAGCTTGTTTCTTTCTAATTCCCCAACACCTCTCCACCCTCCTAATCATCCCTCCTGTGTCTTAGCCACAGCTGGCCAGAAGGTGACTCACTTCTTCACACTAATGCCTGTACCCATCCTATCATCTGGAATGCCTTCTACTCCAAGCTAATCCTATCTGCCAAAATACAGTGTTAAGTAAAAAACTGACAACAAAACCATAGAGAAAAATAAAAGAAAAAAATTATTCTCGACAAAGGGACTCCTTTTCTCTCATGTCTTTTCTTGTTTTTAAATTAATGGAGAAAACTGTTAATTAATTAATGGAGTACACTGTAGCTGTCTTCAGACACACCAGAAGAGGGTGTCAGATTTCATTACAGGTGGTTGTGAGCCACCCTGTGGTTGCTGGGATTTGAACTAATGACCTTCCAAAGAGCAGCAGGTGTTCTTACCCGCTGAGCCATCTCACCAGCTGTTTTTTTTTTTTTTTAATGGAATATCATGTGATAGTTGATAGATGTGTACATTGTGTAATGTTTAAATCAGCATCAGGAGACTTATCTTGCAAACACTGACCATTTCCTTGTAGTTGAAATGTTCCTTACAGTCGTGTAAAGTCTACAGGACCCACTTGCGTGCCCTACCGTAACGCCAGCATGGCTCTTCCTGGAGAACTCTACTCTTGCTACCTAGGGACCAAGGTCTTTCTCCTCACTGTTTTCTCTTCTACTCTCCATTTCTCCTTTAAGAAAGATAGATTTACATTATAAAAATAATACTGAGGTCTGGGTTCTAGTGAGGGCAGCATAGCATTTTATATCACACCAAATGCCCCCAGCTATAGATTCTGGACAATATAAGGAAAAAAAAATAACTGAGCTGGGTGTGGTGGTACACACCTTTAATTCCAGCAGAAGCAGAGGCAGAGGCAGAGGCAGAGGCAGAGGCAGAGGCAGAGGCAGAGGCAGAGGCAGAGGCAGGAGGACCTCTGAGTTTAAGACAGCCTGGTCAATACAGTGAGTTCCAGGAAAACCATGGCTACACAGAGAATCACTGTCTCAAAAAACCAAAAGAGAGAGAGAGAGGTATGTGTGGGATTCTCTTTATGTGCCCTGCTGCTCCAAACTTCTGGACCCCATCATTCTTTCCATCTCAACCCCTCAAACAGCTATGATTATAGGCACAAAGATGACCGTGCAGCTAGCCATGTAAACATGTTTAGTGTGTCTTAAACGGGAGAGAAATGGGTGCTGGAGCCCTGCAGATGATCATCTGCCAGAGTTATGCCAGGTTTTCCTTTTTCCCCATCTGCAATAGCTCACTGTGGCTTTAGATTATATTTCATTTACAGTGAGGTTGGACAGGAGTTATATGAACCTTTGTAATATTTACCAGCCACTGAATTCTGTTTGTTAAGATGTTCCAGCAAATCTTATTTGTTTATTCATTTATTTATTCATTTATTTATTCAATGTATGTGAATACACTGTTGCTCTCTTCAGACACACCAGCAGAAGGCATCAGATCCCATTACAGATGGTTGTGAGCCACCATGTGGTTGTTAGAAATTGAACACAGGACCTATGGAAGAGCAGCCATCTCTCCAGCCCCCAGCAAATCTTTAATATGTCATGACTAATCAGTTATAGCTTTGCAAAGATCTCCTCCTAGTGATCTCACTGATTCATTGTTGGGTTTAAAGTGGATAGGTTTTCTCCACCGATGAGCCAAGCCAATTCAACCCAAATTAAAGCATAAAGGCAGCTCTTGGGTGGGTTCACTGGTCCCACGGAACAAGACCATTAAGGCTGCCATGCAAATAGGGACAGAAAGAAGCAAAGAAAGAAAGAGGGAGGAAGGAAGGAAGGAAGGATGGAAGGGAGGAAGGATGGAAGGAAAGAAGGGTGGAAGGAAGGAAGGAAGGAAGGAAGGAAGGAAGGAAGGAAGGAAGGA
>JADRCD010181691.1:0-21504 GCA_019843815.1 Montemys delectorum
TATCAGATATAGGGTTGGTAAAGATCTTTTCCCAATTTGTTGGTTGCCATTTTGTCCTATTGACAGTGTCTTTTGCCTTGCAGAAGCTTTGCAACTTTATGAGGTCCCATTTGTCAATTCTTGATCTTAGAGCAGAAGCTATTGGGGTTTTCTTCAGGAAGTTTTCCCCTGTGCCTATTTGCTCGAGGTTCTTCCCCACTTTACTTTCTATTAGTTTCAATGTATCTGGTTTGATGTTGAGGTCACTGGTCCACTTGGACTTGAGCTTTGTACAAGGAGAAAGGAATGGGTCAATTTGCATTTTTCTACATGTTGACTGCCAGTTGAGCCAGCACCATCTGTTGAAAATGCTGTCTTTTTTCCACTGGATGGTTTTAGCTCCTTTGTCAAAGATCAAGTGACCATAGGTGCATGGGTTCATTTCTGGGTCTTCAATTCTGTAAGGTTCTATGCAGCTGAAGGGTTTGTAGCCCCTTAGGATGAACAACAATTACTAACTAGTACCCTCAGAGCTCCCAGGGACCCAACCACCAATCAAGGACTATACAGGGTAGGACTGAGTGTTCTGGCAGCATGTATATAGTAGAGGATTGCAAATTCGATCATCAATAGAAGGAAAGGACCTTGGCCTTGTGAAGGTTTTGTGCCCCAGTGTAGGGGAATGCCAGGGCCAATAAGTGGGAGAGGGTGGGGTGGCAGGCATGGGGAGGGGGAAGGCAAAAGGGGTTTGTTCTTGTTTTTGTTTATTTGTTTGTTTTTTGGAGGGGAACCTGGGAAAGGAAAAATTTACATGTAAATAAAGAAAATATCTAATACAAATAAAAAAAGAAAAAAGAAAAGAAAAAAAAAGTCAATATGGTTGCCTTTTCATATCAAATGATCTGAAGTTTTATTAAAGAGGATCTATCCTCAACTAAAGCATGCTATCTCTAGAATGCTAGTAAACTTGTTGACATATTTTTGTTTGTATAAAAAAATGACAATTTATTCTAAAGCCCTAAATGTTATTCTTACTCTCCTTCAAAAATTGCTGAAAAAATTAAGGCTCATTATTTGAAAATATTAACAAAAAAATAATGTGTATTTATGATAAGAATTCTCAGGAAACTAACAATAAGTAAAAACATTCTCAAGCTAGTAAATATTCACTGCGAAGCAACAGCCTGAACATTACTTTGAATAGTGAAAGACTAAAGAGACACTCCAAGCTATAAAAGCCAGCACAATGGTATTCTAAATCCTAAGAGTTAACAAAGGCCTTCTATAAATTGCTTTAAAACAATTTATATCCTTAGGTATAATTTAGTAAAGCTTCCAGAAGTGTATGCTGAGAACTAAACAATGTTGAGGAGTTGGACTGAGGACTAAATAAATACAAGACATTCTGTGTTCATGTCCTGAAAGACTAAACATAGTAATGGTGCCATCTCCCTGTAATTCATATAAAGATTTGACGTCAGTCCTGTGAATACCACAGCAGGACATTGCTAAGATAAGATGGGATGGCCCTCAAAGGAAACAAATATCAAAGGGAACTAGAAGAGTCAGAGCAATTTTGAAAATGAGTAAATGGGTGTGGAACCAGTAGACCCGATTCATTCTTCCATAGCAACAGCTATGGCAAGTGGGTGGGGCACAGAGGGGAACATAGAGGTCAGTGGGCAAAAAGAGAACTCAGAATAGACAGATACACTCAGCTGAGTTCTGAAAAATATGCAGACACAATTCAGTGGCAGAAAACAGCTTTCACCCAATCATGCTGGATCTGGGAGAAACCTACAATCAAAAAGTAATCCTGTGAATATGCCATATGTACTGCATAAGACAAAACTTAAGTACTCCAAAACCTTAAATATAAATGCAAAATGACAAAGGTTTTAGAGAAAAAAGGATAAAAAGGACACTGAAATACCAATATATATTTAAGAAATATATAAAATTAAGGTGCCTATGTGCACATATAGTTTATATACATATATAAAAATAAAAATCTCTCAAGTAATAGCTGGAAAGATATCCCAGGGAAAAGTGCTTGCCCTGTAAGTTATGAGACTCTGAGTTTGTATCTCTAGAACCAAAGCAAAAGCTGCTGCTGCAGCAGAGCCTAAAATCCAAAGAGTTGTAGAGAGATGGGAGGTAGAGGCAGGAGTATCTGTGGAAGTTTGTTACTCTGATAGCCTGACTCACACAGAGGAAAATAGGAAACCCTGTATTAATCAAGGAAGGAAAAATACTTATGTCTGACACTGTCCTCTGAGTTCTACATGTGTGCTGTAGCAGGCACACCACACCCATACTTACACACAGATATGCACCCATACTTACACACACACACATATATGAAATGAGAAACTTCATTCGTGGAAATAGAAAATAGCGTAGACATAAATATAAATCCATAATTTCATATCTATAAGAAGATGAAACTCACCACCTCAGCAACAGGCAAATCAACACTATGTACCATGTTTGGCATTCTGGTCATTGACTAAATATTTGTCTTATTCTTCTTTTCTTCCTTAATATTCTCCCAATCCCCCCAAAGGCAATCATCTTCAAGGATATCAGATCAGTATCAAAGATTTTCATGGTTGGTTGTTCTTCCTTCTTTGTTTGGCAACCTATGACAAATGTCACTTTCCCTACCGCCATCAAGGCTTGCTCATCCCCCCTCCAGCAAACACACAAACAGGATAAGCACCAGACACTCCCCTTACAAGTGGAGATGAAACAGAGGCAGGCTATATCACTGATGGAGAAAGAAGTCTATGGTTCTGTAATATGGTGGAATCTTCAACCCTTTGTTCTGCCACACTCACCAACAGCCATCCTGTTGAGCTCTGAGCTCTGCTGGGGTTCATGCACTGTGGGATGAGGGAGTGATTTGTCCCCTTGGAGCCTGTGTACTACCCATATGGGGAGCTTAAGTTTCTTTGCTTCTAGTTTTACATTTTTGTTTTGAATAGAAAAAAATGGCAGGGACTCATATTCTGTGAAAGTACAAATTTTAAACACAACAGTAGCTCTCAACCTTCCCAATGCTGCAACCCTTTAATAGTTTCTCATATAGTGGAGACCCCCTACCATAAAAGTATTATATTGCTACTTCATAACTATAATTTTGCTATGGTTATGAATCGGAATGAAAATATCTGATATTCACGATGTCTGATATGCAGCCCTTGTCAATCGCCCAAAAGTTGGGACCCACAGATTGAGAACCACTGACTGTGAAATATCTTTTCTATCAGATGGTCATTTCCGTATTATAGTAACCATACCTGTCCCTCTTCAGGGAAAATGATAGATGCATCTGTTCTGTTGATCATTTGTTGTTTCATTTATTTGTTACACACTCTTTCCTCTCTCTATTAAATTTAAGTTAGTTTTAAATTATCTGTTAAAAGTCAGTGAGAAAGTTCCATGCTATCTTTAAGCTAGTTTATATAGGTGAAACATTCTGACACCTCACCAGTCAAAGCTATTAAAGTCGCATTTCTTTGAGCTCTTAAAGGTGATAGCTTTTTCAAACTGCAAAGATAGAGTGTCTCTTCTTTCTTTTCCGTGTTTGCTGCTGCTGTCCTTTCCCACTTGACTTCAGGCTCCAACTTCTCTGGTCTTCTAATATGGACTGCACACTGGTGGCTCTTGGGGAGGATACACATCTGTTTTGGTCAGGCTCTGGCAGAGACTATCAGGAGACAGCTGTATTAGGCTCCTGTCAGCAAGCACTTCTTGGCATCAGCAATAGTGTCTGGGTTTGGTGTCTGCATGTGGGATGCATCTCCAGGTGGGGCAGTCTCTGGATGGCCTTTCCTTCAGTCTCTGCTCCACTCTTTGTCCCTGTATTTCCTTTAGATAGGAGCAATTCTGGGTTAAAATTTTGGAGATGGGTGGGTGGCCCCATTCCTCAACTGGGAGGCTCATGTCTAACATCTGGATATGGTCTCAATAGGTTCTCCCTCCCCTTTGTAAGGTATTTCAGCCAATGTCATCTCCATGAGGTCCTGGGAGGCTCTTGATTTCCTGGCATCTGGGACTTTCTGGTTGCTACCCCTAGTTTGTATCCCATTGCTACACACCTCTGTTCAATTTCCTCACCCTCTGTACATCTCCTTCATCTCCCATAACTGATTATTCCTCTTTTTCCCCTCCCCATCTTGTCTTCCTCCCAAGTCCCTCCCACCTCTACTTCCCTTGATTATTTTGTTCCTCCTTCTAAGTAGGATTGAAGCATCTACTCTTTGGTCTTCCTTCCTCTTGATCTTCATGTGGTCCATGAGTTATATTGTGCAGATTTCATGGACTTTGCCTAATACCCACTTACCAGTAAGTACATACCATGTGTGGTCTTTTTTGACTAAGCTGCTTCACTCAGAACAATATTTTCTAGATACATCCATTTGCCTGTGAATTTCATGAAGTTACTTTTTCATAGCTGAGTAGTATTCCATTGTGTAAAAGTACCACAGTTTTTGTATCCATTCCTCTGTTGAGATCCGACTGGGTTGCTTCCAGCTTATGGCTATTATAAATATGGCTGCTATGAACATAGTGGAGCATGTGTCCTTATTACATATTGGAGCATCTTCTGGGTATATGACCAGGAGTGGTATAGTTGGGTCCTCAGGTAGTTCTACATCCAGTTTTTTGAGGAAAGTCCAGACTCATTTCCAGAGTGGTGGACCACCTTGTAATGTCACCAACAATGGAGGAATTTTCCAATTTCTCCACATCCTTGCGAGCATCTGCTGTCACCTGAGCTTTTGAGCTTAGCCATTCTGACTGGTGTGAGGTGGAATGTCAGGGTAATTTTGATTTGCGTTTCTCTGATGACTAAGGATGTTGAACATTTCTTTACGTGCTTCTCTCCCATTTGAGTTTCCTCAGTTGAGAGTTCTCTGTTTAGCTCTGTTGCTCATTTTTAATATGATTATTTGGTTCTCTGGAGTCTAACTTCTTGAGTTCTTTGAATATATTAGATATTAGCCCTCTATCAGATTTAGGATTGGTAAAGATCTTTTCCCACTCTGTTGGTTGCCATTTTGTCCTATTGACAGTGTCCTTTGCCATACATAAGATTTGCAATTTTATGAGGACCCATTTGTCTATTCTTGATCTTAAGAGCATAAGCCATTGGTGTTCAAAATTTGCAGATGATATGATAGTGTACATAAGTGACCCCAAAATTTCCACCAGAGTTCCAGATAACTCCTACAGTTGATAAACAGCTTTAGCAAAGTGGCTGGACATAAAATTAACTCAAATCAGTAGCCTTACTATACTCAAAGGATAAATGGGCTGAGAAAATAATTAGGGAAATGACACCCTTCACAATAGTCACAAACAATATAAAATATCTTGGTGTGACTCTAACCAAACAAGTGAAAGATCTGCATGACAAGAACTTCAAGTCTCTGAAGAAAGAAACCGAAGATCTCAGAAGATGAAAGGTCTCTCATGCTCATGAATTGGCAGGGTTAATATAGTAAAATTGGCCTTCTTGTTAAAAGCAATCTTCAGATTCAATGCAATACCTATCAAAATTCCGAATCAATTCTTCATAGAGTTAGAAAGAGCAATTTGCAAATTCATTTGGAATAATAAAAAACCTAGGATAGCAAAAACTATTCTCAACAATAAAAGAATGGCTGGGGGAATCACCATTCCTGACCTCAAGCTTTACTACAGAGCAATAGTGATTAAAAACTGCATGGTACAGAGACAGACATGTTGATCAATGGAATAGAATTGAAGACCAAAAAATGAAGCCACACACCTATGGTCACTTGATCTTTTACAAAGGAGCTAAAACCATCTAGTGGAAAACAGACACCATTTTCAATGAATGGTGCTGATTCGACTGGCCATCAACTTGTAGAAGAATGCAAATTGATCCACTCTTATTACCCTATACAAAGCTCAAGTCCAAGTGGGTCAAGGACCTCAACACAAAACCAGATGCACTGGATTTAATAGAAAAGAAAGTGAGGAAAAGCCTCGAACACATGAGTACAGGGGAAAATTTCCTGAAGAGAACACCAGTGGCTTATGCTTGTTTCAATTTCTATTATGTTAACTTCTCTCAGTCTTCTTAGAGATGCCATTAAGAGTTTAAGATTTGAGCTAAGGGATAGAACCTTGCTGCTTTCCTGGTGTTGTTCTTCTGAGGGGAGTTAACACAGGTGGGTTGGCCCCTAGTGTTTAAGAAAGAACATTCAGGGGTCACCACTAGTGTTATTTGTTCCTGTATCTCAGACTTCATAGCTCTCAGGGATGATGTCCCATGAATGACTTTCTTGCATGACTTCAAATAATCAGAAGCCAGGATTTTGCATGATATTGAAGATTTGGTGATGAATCATGTGTGTGAGAACTTGCTCTGTCTTTTGATAATAGAGAGCTCAATATATTCATGCTTTTGCATAAGCTCAAACATACTGTTTTTAGCAATATCTTAGAAATATAACCCTCTAGAAAAATAATGTAATGAAACATGAAAACTTCCATTTGGTCATAAAGATGTCTCCATGGGTTTATTCAACAGTTTTGTTCCTGATTCCACCCAAAGGAATTTGTCACAAAAAGAATGGCAGCATTGTACTCTAACATGAGGAAATCATCCAGTAAAGATCTAATTCCCCCCTTCCTGCATACTCTAAAATCATGTTACATACAGGAACTTGAATTTTACAATTTGCAAGAAAAAGTTTTTCCTGTCAATTTTAGTATTTATCTGGTTGTAAATTCTGCTCATTATTCAAAGATAAAGAAATGATCCTGCATTTGAAATGTATCAACTGCAATCTGACAGTGCATGAGGCTGTAAGTTAAAAAATTATCATGCCCTTTGTGATGGCTTTGCTCTTTAAGGAGCAAAACTAAGACCATGATACCAAAATTCAAAATTAGCTCATATTCTTACTTTTCTTTACCTCCTGGCCAAGAAACAAAGACATTGTTGTACTTCTACTTAAAGTGTTGGGCTCTAGGAAAGCTGGTCACTGAATGGCAGCTTTTAGTAACTCTGGGCTCTTCATGTTTTCTTTTAGAGAGAGTACATAAACAACTGTGGATTTCAACCAATAGAAAGAATAATTTCCAGAATAAAATCTCAGAAACATAATGCAATTTCAGTCAACCACACAGAAATTCTTCTCTGTCATTCATGGTAATTAATTTTTAATCACTAAGATGATGTCAATAATGTTCATTATTCCTGGTATTTGGAAGAGTTTCTTAGAGGTGTATGAAAGACACTTCTTGAATTATCCTCTCCCTACTGTTACAAAATATGTAGCATAAAAAACATCCATGGGAAGTTGGGCAGTGGTGGCACGTGCCTTTAATCCTAGCACTTGGGAGGCAGAGGCAGGCAGATTTCTGAATTTGAGGCCAGCCTGGTCTACAGAGTGAGTTCCAGGACAGCCAGGGCTACATAGAGAAACCCTGTCTAGAAAACCCCAAAAAAAATCCATGGAAGAAAGACCAATTTTAGAGGTGGTTGCAGATATTTCAGTGCAACCACCTCTAGTCCTTTTTTTCTAAAATGAGGAAGAACGCTATGGAAAGAGGCAGAGTAAAGACACTCACCCTAAGACAGTCAGGAAGCATGAGGAGACACAAAGGAATAGTAGAGGGACAAAATATACTCTTCAGAGACATGCTCCCAGAGACCTCCTTCCTTCTGACAAACCCGACCTGAAGTTTCCACCACCTTCCAATATTGCAATCAAATTATGTCTTCTTCAATGTATTAATTATTGATTAGGTCGGAATCTAAAGATCTTAGAACCGTTTGGGGCATTTCGTGGATCAAACCACAGCACTACTAGAAAAAATAAGTATGTATTTGGAGAGTAGACACAAACATCCAAGTAAGATACTAAGACTTTTATCTTGTAAATGGGAATCCAGCACATAAATTTTACTCAGTCTCTTCACATTCATTTAGCATCTGGTTAAACTGCAGAATGTGCCAGACAGGAGGAAATGATGAAAAGTATAGCTTGTTTCATGTTCTCTCAGAACTACTGTTCTGTTGGTACACACTATATAAATGTTGGATGACACAAATTATTTATGCACAAATAAATAAATAAAGGGTTACTAAATAGAAAATATTTTCAAATGATAGGGTGGTAATTGACATAGTTCATTTTAAAAAGTCCATTAACACTTAGACATTTCTGCTTTGAACAATTGTTTTACTTGATTGTGGCTATCAGCAAAGTTTGTAGTGGTTATTATGACCAGTTGTAGTAATTTCTTCAGGAAATTGCTGAATGGTTTAAAGTAGGAAGGAGACCATAGCCATGGCATATTCTCAACAAATATGTGTTCAGTGATGTCTTTGTGTGTTCAGGCAACTTAAACAAATTAGAGAACATACAGTGGCTCACTCATAAGCAGAAAAAATCTATTTCCTCATAGTTCTGAAGAATTCTAGAACAATACACTGGCAGTTTAGTGTCTTGTGAGTATGCAGTTCCTGCTTCTTATATTGCCCATTTGCTATTTCCTCATATGGCAAAAATGGTGGTCAGAGAGCTTCTTAAAGTAGCATAATGTCATTCATGAGGACTCCATCCTCATGACCTAAATCCCTACCAAATGCCTCCACACCTATTAGTATCACACCGAGGGTCAACATTTTAACATATAAGTTTCAGGGTTGAGGGTATAACAGACAGGTATAAAAATAGATACCATATATTTAAAAAGACATTATTTTTACATTACTTGACATGTTGCTTTAAAATCAAGTTGTTTCTAACAAGTAGGATACAGAGTATTTACAAATCCCAGTTTAACAAATAAATAAATCCTTGACTGTATAATGAAACTAAAGTAGAGAGAGCTTTAGAGTTAAAGAGTGTTACAAATGAGAGTTCAGCTTTGTCTTTACTGCCTCCCAACTCCAATAGAAATAAAAACCATTCTTCCTTCCCCTCTTCTGCAAGCCTCCCCAAGCTCTGCTTAATGTTTGGCTGTGGGTCTCTGCATCTTTTTCCCTCAGTTGCTGGGTGAAGCCTCTCTGAGGACAGTTATGCTAGGCTCCTGAGTACAAGTATAGCAAATTATCATAAACAGTGTCAGGTGCCAAGGCTGTTTGATACCCATGGGAGGCCTCCCCTTTTCTGAAGAGAGAGGAGAAGTGGATTAGGGAGAGGATGGGAGGAAGGACTGGGAGGAGAGGAGGGGGTCAGGATATAAATTAAATAATTAATTAAACATAAAAATTAAAAATAAAAGACAACACTAATTTTGAAAAAAAAATGAAATAGAAACCACCCCTCTTTTTTCCCTCCCTCCCTTTCCTCTCTCACTCTTCTATCCATGTAGGAGCACTATAAAGTTAGCTGGAATGCAGAAAATCCTGTGAATTCTTTCTGCCACAGCACTCTTCTCTCATTCATCATTAGTATGCATGAAGCTAATACTCTATGAAAGTCATTTGCCAATAACACAGTGATCTATGAATACTGATATGAAAGCATGCCATGCATAAAGGAAAGACATGACAGATCTGAGCTGAATAAATGGCAAATCATCGTCTTCATATGACCCCTCCATCCTCTTGACCCTTTCTTTGTATTCCACTCAGTGTAGAACAATAAAACCCTTTCATGAAGACAATTTTATATCCAATGCTAATATGTTTACTAGTTCCTATAGCTTCTCAATAATCATGAAATATGGATGCTTAGCCTGTAAGTATATTCATAATGACTAGCTTTTTCCCCTTGTGGGATTATCAAATGATTCTTAGACACTTAAGATCATATTTAGTATCTCTCTTTTTTCATATATCTTCTTTTCATCCTAGCTTCTATATGCCACCATAGGTCAGTTTACACATAAGCATTGTTTAATGAGCTCATAATATAATCCAGATATCTTGTTCCATTTACAAAAGAAACTGGATTTCTGAAGATATATAGGTTCTGTGATTTTTAAAACACAGTAAATGCTTAGCACATACTGAGAATTGGAAAACATTGACTCTGTTTACTCAGGTCTTAAAGGCTTAACTGTACTTATGGTTTTCCCTAGAACCATGAGCATCACTATTGATCTTGGAACCTACACCATTTATTCTATAGTAAAAATAAAAAAAAGTATTGGATGGAACAAAGATTTTCCCACTTGATAAGGCAAACAGTTTCTCTGATGTTAGAACCAACAAGATGAATTTTGTGCAAGGACACTACTTAGGAGGTGGCTTTGAGGGAAATGCACTTCTGTCAGACCTGAAGACCTGATTCACATGGTAGAAGCAAAATATTAACTGCAGTACACATGCTCTCTCACACAAAAATAAATTAATTAACAGAAAATACATGTTAAAACTTTTAGGTTTTTAAGAAATATTGGCCCTGTGAAGGTTCTGTGCCCCAGTGTAGGGAAATGCCAGGGCCAATAAATGGGAGAGGATGGGGTGGCAAGCAGGGGGAGGGGAGAGGCAACAGGAGTTTGTTCTTGTTGGTTTTGGGGGGGAGTTGGTCTGTTTTATTTTTTATTTTTTTGGAGGGGAAACTGGGAAAGGAGAAATTATATGACATGTAAATAAAGAAAATATCTAATAAAAATGTAACTCAAAAAAAAAGAAATATTTTGTTAAAAGACAACTTTAGATTAATAGAAATCCACAAACAAAATTCATAGTTCCTATTTATTCTGTTCCTAATTATCTTGAATGACAGCATCTTTTTTAACCATATCTTATCAAAACATACTTTAAGATTGTTACAACTTGGTAAGCTAAAGCATAGACTTAGTGGTGCTTTTCCAGGTTTCCTATTTTGTTCCAGACTATCAGCTTTGGGACACATTACACTCAGCCACTTTAGTCTCCTGAAACCTGTAAGTCTTTATGTCTTTCATTGTGTTGCATGACATTGGCACCTTTGAAGAATGTGCTTTGTAGAAAAATCTTAATGTGTGGTTCATTGGGTGTTTCTTTGTGATTAAGATTAGAATAGTCTTATGTAGATGCTTGTCTACAGCAACACTGAAAAGACATACATTTTTCTCAATATAAATTTAAATAACTCCAAACATATTAACTGAATATTTCAAAATAATACATCACTACTAGTATTTTCTTAAATAAACATAAATATATAAAGTCTTTTTGTTTGTTTGTTTGTTTGTTTTGTATTTAGTAGTTTAAAATCTTGGCTCTTACTGTGGTACAAGCCCAAAATAAGAACAACGTTTAGACATTGGATTTCATTGTAATAAGGCTGTACCTCAAATCACCAAAGGATTTTATCTCCATTGTAGCTAAGCTGTTAAGTTGATTGTTGTTTTATATCAAACAACTTTTATAATACTCATTTTTATTGTTATAATATTTTATAAATTTTAAGGCATATGACAAAAAAAGATATTGTAGGTATTGAAAAGGGGGTCTCTGGGAGGTGTTGGGGTACAAAAGGGAAACAAGAATGTGATTTAATTCTATTTACTTAAAATATGTTTTTAAATGTTAACAAATTCAGATAAATTGTAATCATGTAACTTTTCTCATCATAATGCAATAAAAGTAAAAAAAAAAAAAAAAAAAAGATTAGAATAGTGCTGATGCTGGGACAGTCGTATTTTGGGCTCAGAACAATAGAAACAAGATGGAATTGTGCACTACATCAGAAAGGCAAAGCTCACATCAGGATGGGTTTACCCTAAGGGAAAGGGACCCAGCCTGATGATAGATCAGAATAAAGGAAGGGCTAGATTCTATTGAACTGCTGGAGTGACAAGAATTGTAATTTCTGACCAGCTATGACACGTGGTAACTTTTGATGTCTCTTCCATGTGTTAAATACCCATGAGCTGTCAACTAGAATTTAAGAGACATTATGGAGCCACTCTGGTCCTTAAGCTGAACCTGGTATCTGAATCTTAGGATGACATTTTGAAAGAGGGAGAGTACAGAAGAAAAATACATGCAATGCATGCCAAACTTTTAATGGCTAGCAGGCAATTCACCCTTTTTCTTTGTGTGAGTTTTGACCATCTCAGTCTTGTGGTCCACTTGGGCAGCTACAGTAGAATTTTTTGAGCTGGGATGTTTTAAATAACAGATTCATTTCTTGTAGTTGTATATGTTCAAAAGCTACAGATCCAAAACATAAACAGATTCAGCATCTGAGTCTTGTCCTTGCTTCACACAATGGGGCCTTCTTGTTGAGTTCTCACATATACCCTTTTATATCAAAAAAAAAAAAAATGATGTCCATAAAA
This sequence comes from Montemys delectorum, assembly GCA_019843815.1. NCBI lineage: Eukaryota > Metazoa > Chordata > Mammalia > Rodentia > Muridae > Montemys > Montemys delectorum. The sequence continues at coordinate 12,250 of JADRCD010181691.1, forward strand.
TAGCAACCCTCATGACTTAATCATTGCCAAAAAATGTGCCTTTAACATGATCACCTTGGGATTTAGAATCCTGACAGGAAAATTATGTATGCTATATAAACAACTATATTATGGGTTTTGAAAAAGACAACCTCAAAGGTAAGGATTCATCTTATCAGAGGGTTAAGATATCAACAGAACTATCTGTGGTTCTGACCTTGAACACTTGCTTGAGCTGGTGTTTGTCAGATGTCTCCACTTTAGACCCTGTGTTCTACATGTTTCATACTCTATGTAGTGGCTATTCCTGGTTGTCAACTTGACTACATCTGAAATGAATTACAATCCAGAATTAGAAGGCTCACCTGTGACCCTAATCTGGAGGCTGAGAGATACAAGTTTCTGACCTGAATCTTGGCATAGAGACCTTGAGGAATAGTGGCTATGAATCCCATAGGATTAACATAGAAAGCTCTATGAGTTCAAGGTCATCTGAGGTTAAAGGTGTGGTGGCACACACCTTTAACCTGGGCCACACTTTTTGCTGGAGACCTATATAAGGACATTGAAAGAAGGAAGGCTCTCTCTGCTTCGCCTGCTTGCCTTGTGGGACTGAGCAATTGCTGGATCCTTGGACTTCCATTCACAGCTGCTGCCGTGACTGTTGTTGGGAGTTGATTTTTGGGAGTTGGACTACAAACTGTAAGTCATCAATAAATCCCTTTACTACATAGAGACTACCATAAGTTCTGTGACTCTAGAGAACCCTAACTAAGACACTCTATCATACATATATATATATGTATATATGTACATATATATATAGAGAGAGAGAAAGAAAGATCTATAGATAGATAGATAGATAGATAGATAGATAGATAGATAGATAGATAGATAGATAGATTCTTTGGATAGTCTTCAGATAGAGTATGAATCAATAAGCCATGTTCCCTAAAACAAAAGAGAAGGAAGTTAACTATTGCTTAGAACTCTTCTTTAAGGATGTTTTACCATTTCTTCCACAATTAATTTGTTCAACTATTTAGTTGTATCACTAGTCACTCAGAAATGTTTAATTCTGTGATTAAACTCAATACTATCCTTACCCTTTTGTTGTTTGTATCAATCTAGCTTTGGATGTTGGAAGAACTTTGACACTGGGGTCACTACTGTTGATTTATTGGTTCCTACCCCATTTACTCTCCAGCATCACATGTAGCCCTAGACAGACACAGCCTACATTTTCAGCACTGTAGCCTTAGAACCAGCCATTATACAAGGAACCCCGGCTCATTTTATTACAAAATACCACATAAAAATCAAGTTCTGGACATTAAGTGTGCTTGTAATTACTAAAGTGTTACTGTTCAATGTTTGAAATTACATTTCCCTGCTTACTAAGTATTCACACCAAAGTCTTTCTTTTCAAAGAACTACAGACTTCCTCAGAATCTACTCACTGAAGATGAAATAGAGCCACTGTAACCAAAACAAATGAATTCTGCTTCTATTATTGGGGCACTAAATTCTTGGACCTTTTGGAAAGTCTAGCTGTTTGTCCAGTTATTGTCAATCTTTGTCTTAGAGAAATTCTTGTGAAAGGTATAGTTTTCTTGGTTGACACATTTCTTTCAGGCACATGGTAGAATTGCTTTCATTGCTTGTACATGATATTAAACTGTGTACAACCAAGTTAAATAAAATTGGAAATACAGTTCTTTCTTTAGCCTTCTCAGTGGATTCTCTTAGTCAACTGTCTGGAACAGCAGAGACTTGACAGGTGAGTGATCCATCCTCCTCTGGCATCGACTGTCAGGAGCAGCACACCGCAGCACTTAGATTAAATGAGGTTATCTCCTTCATTTGAAAAGCTTGGAGCTGCTCAGGCTACAGCTATTCCTAGCTAACATTTTCATAAGCACCACAGAGGGTGATAGGAATTGATTTAGTTACCTCTGTATTTGGAGCTGTATCTCCAGAAATGAGGAAGACACCACATAAAGGATTCATTCCTGACCATTGAGTACAGCATAGCAATAGAAAAGCGAGAACGAAGCTAGCAAAGGTCCCACATGCGAGCATCTGTGCAGTCAGAACTCCTCATTAAGTGATGGTGGAAATCTAAGGTTCACATTCCCCAGGGAAAATCTGAGCCCTGCCGCAGGGCCTGAGTGTCCACTTCTGTCTTTCTGACAATACCATGGAAACAGGATGGGCAGGAAAGTGAAGTGTAACTTCTGAGCAACAATAAGTGTGCTAACATACACCACCATATGTCTTTGTGTAAGACAGAGTAACTGTCAAAAACAGTAGATATGGTATCCCATGATTACGGCATCAGTTGTCCCCAGTAAAGCAAATTACTACGCTCTGCTGAGAGGAGAGGTGGCCTATCAAAATCATTTATGCAGGTCTTTCTATCCATATGGTAGGATGTAAAAGTCAGCCTGAAAAATTCAAAAACAGCCTGCAAGCACTGAAGCTGTGCCTTGGTGCAATATGACAGAATCTCCTAAAATGGAGGTCTTGCCAGATCTAGGGCATGCCCAACTGAACTGTTTGTAACTGAAGAGGGCTTTGCTCTTTTCTTCTTGTGTTTTATACCTTGTAACACACATGCTAACGTCTATAAATGAGGTGTATTTTTAACACCTGAATAAAACATAGAAGTTATGGACAATCCACGAAAAGAATCTCCTCTATTCTCCAGAATAGTTTATGAAATAAAGGAAACTGTGAAAGTGGGAATTTTTTTGATAAACATTTTCTTTACTTTTAATTTTTTTCCTTTAATTCAACTTGGTCTTCTAGGTTCTCTAGAAATAATTTCACCTGAAAGACAAATATAAGCACTCCATACATGTTTAAGGGAATTTCTTGCAATGTATCTATGGTGGGAATCTTGACAACAAGGAACATTTTGGCACTTTTCACACACACACACACAAACTCACACATGCATGCACACGCACACACACACAAACTGAGATGACAACTGGTATCAGGAAAGGTTTTTTTTGGTCTAGATCAGAATCTTATAAAGCACAGAAGAAGGGAGAAGAGGAAGTGAAGAGCAGGAAAGACAGTGCTCATCCAAGTCCTATTATGCTGTTAAAAGGAAAATCTATTTCTAGTCCTTCCATTTCTGTTTCTTCCCCTCTACTTATAATCAATGCATTTCACTTCAACAGAGGTCCAGTAAGTACAAAGGGCAAATTAAAAACAGAGGGACTTGTTCCCACTGCCAAGGATTTCTGGGGAATCTCGCCAGCTAAATATGATTGGCCTCCTGTCTGTACCATAAAATAATACTTAAAACTGATCAAAGGGAAGCATTTCAGCAACATTTATATCTTAAAGGCGATTTCCCTGGATATTATACAAACTCACCTTGTGGTTTCCAGTGTATGATTCTCCTTCTATTAATGGAACTTCTTATGATTGTAGATAATTTTCAGAGGCTGTCAATTAATCAACATTGCTGTTAGCTTCCTGCCCTGTGCTGTGAAAGACATAAAAGCAATAGAGACTCAAGTTCCCCAATCAAGATTGCCCCAGATTCATACTTTTACCAAGACTCACTTAGATATCATGAATGAAAACTGGATTTCAAAAGATATAGGCAAAAAATTCTTGAGGATAAAACAGGAAAGGCTAAGCTTTTCTGTGGTAAGAGTACGTCTAAAGACGCCTTAGAGGATATTAGAACCCAGCGGTGCTCAGGACAGTCATTATCTTCTCGTTCTTATCGAGCCACAAATGAAATGGATGGCTCCATGACTTCACCTGGCCTCGAGATAATACTGCTGTGCAGCCCCAACCTACCCCAGGATGGAAGAAGCAATACAAGAACATCTGGACTTTGTTAGTTATGGTTGGCTGCCCCATATTAGAAATAGTTGGATGAATGGGGACTCTGAAATGAGATCAAGATGTTTTAACCTATTGTGTTCCTAGGCTCCTGAAGCTCTCATTAGGAGCTCCAGCACTGTTTGCACAGGTTCCTGGGAATGTTGCTACTTCAGACTTAGTTGTTAGTCAGTTAGCAAAAACAGGTGCTGTTAGGAGCCTGGGCAGGTTGGCTGGCATTTGACTCTTAACAATCCAACACAACCTAAGTCAGTTTTAATTATTATATTTGTAAATGAAATTGATATCTATCATCCTTTCTTTCTTTAAATCTTTGTTTTACTTTTTATTTTGTGTGTGTCCGTGTGTGCATGTGTGTGTGTGTATGTGTGTGTGCGCGCGCACAAACATGTGCACATGGATGCAAGATGTGTGCTTCCTTGCTGGCACATACCCAGGTACCTTTAGAACCAGAAAGAGACATTGTCTCTGTCTCTGCTGACATGAGAATGGCATACTACAAGGTCCAAGACTTAGTTGTTTTATTTTGTTTGTTTGTTTTTACACAGGTCCTAGATCTCAAATTTTGAATCCTGTCTCACAAAGAAAGCACTTGACCAGCTGATCCATCTCCCAAACTCCTTCTTGGATTTTAATATGAAAAGTATTGTTATGAAAATCATTGGGAGAGAGTTGATATGTGATACATGTTTATGTATTAATGGTTTCTTAAAGCATGTGGAATCTCATGAGGGAAACAAAGAACACTGATTAGGGAAATGGCTCTTTCAAGGATCTTCTGAGCCAATCTCCTTTATCCCACTTTCAGGAACTCACTCAATCTAGCCATTTCTTTGATCTAATCAGTGCAACTGTAGTAAATACAAGCATATCTGTTACATAATTTAGGGAATACCTTCAAAAAAAATCCATTGGCTTACATACTGGAAATGTAATTCTCTTTAGAAAACTGATCAATCATAAATTGCCCAAACACTGAATTAATTTGTATACTTAGAAAATAACATTTTTATAGGCAAAATATACTAAAGTCTAAGAATTCTTAAGTTGAGAACCAGTCATAATGGCACTCACACACTACTAGATGCTCAGGCAGAAGACTGTCAGTTGAAGAATTCAAGGCCAGTGTGGACTAGCTACATAATCAAACCCTGGCTTTGCCTCAAAACAAACAATCAACAACAACAACAACAACAGAATTCTTAAGTTTAGATTCTTAAAATACATTAGATTCTTAGAATACACTTTTAATTTAAAATGTAAAATTTGGATCTATTGAAAGATGTAAAAAGATTAAAGTGTCTGATAATCCACTTTAGGTTGGAGAACCCATGGTTCCAACTGTGACCTTCCAGGCCTGCCCACTATATAAGTATAACCAACCTTTAGCTCATGAACCAAACCTCCAACAAAAAAGAGTATGTGTCAGTAAATAAAGGTTACATCAGAGACAGGGAGGGAAAGAGGTGCATCTTTGTGGAAGTTAGAGCTGAATCGCTTTATTCTTGGACATGAAGGCATGGAGGAGGAGTGCCCAGGACCATACTACAGCCAGAGCATGGACCAGAAAGACGGCTCTGAGTGATAGGAAAGCAACACAAAACAAGAAACAGAGAAGTCAGAGATCATTTAGATACCAAAGAACTTAACTATAGTTAGTTATTTTCTTCCAAATCATTGTAAAAGATATTACTTATTCCCTTACTGGTCTGTATTAGGGGAGCAGTGACTGGTTTTAGACTTCATTTTTTGAGAGGACTGGTCTCTGGATGCAATTCCTGTTCTCCATACATCAGAAACTTCCTTGCCATCCCTACCCTGCTAATTAGTATCTCGTCCTTTTATGTGTTAAAATATCCTTAATCCCAGGCATCCTATGTGCTGTGCCCCTGAAATCAATTCCATTACTTAGTCATACATTGGCTCCCATTTTACATTTACTTCATTATATTCAGTTTTTAAATATGTGGTGTGTCAGCCTGTGTCAATGTGTGTTCACTTGTGTGTGTGTGATGGGGTGACCTTCTGTGGATAGATGTATGTTGTCATGTGTGTTTATGTAGAAGCCATAAGCTGATGCCTGATGTTCACCTCCATAGCTCTCCACCTCATATATGGAGGCAGATTTCTCACTTAAGTCAGAGTTCACTGTTTGGTCTAGCCAGCTTGTTCAAGCTATCCCTTTTCCTCCTTGATACACTGGGAATACAAACAGACCACCATAACCACTCAGGTTTTACATGGGTTCTGGAGATCAGAACACTGGTCTTTACAGGTACAGCCCACTAATATACCTCCTGTACCAGAGTTGTTTGTTTAATTAATTTTTTATTATTCAATTAGAACCAGGTGGAAGTAACCTCACTATGTAATATTGTCTTTATCAGAAATTCATAGCTCATACAAAGTAAAATGCCTAATGTGGAAGAAAAGGTAAGAAATGCATACAGAGATGAGGGAAAAGTTGTCTGAAACCCCAAATAGTGAGGACCCTTACTCCACAAAGAGAAAAATAAGCAGATGTAGAGGTGAGAATCTTAGAATATATGCCAGAACTTGGCACGAAGCCACCAGGGACATTCATGAGATATGCCTGCCAGGCTTCTGAATTCCCATTATGAGAAAGAGACTCTATTTTAAGAAGACAGCATATCTGAAGTTGAAGTAGATATATAGAGCTTTGAGGAGGTTCCAGAAACCAGGGGCTTTAAGTCACACAATGCGACCTAGGACCTCTTAATACGTTCTGTGTGCCTGTGTGTGCTATCCATGTATGCTCATGTGAACACAGATGCATAGGTGCTTGTTGCAGGGGAGCCTAGAGGAAGACATTGGGTCTCTATCATTCTGTCTCACTCCTTTGACGCAGGGTTTCTTTCTCAACTTAAATCTTGCTATTTCAGGTAGGCTGATGGGCTACCAAGATCCTAGTATCTGTACTGCTTCATGTACTGACACTGAGAATGCAGATGCACATAGCCATGCCTGGCTTTTCTAAGTGAGTGCTAGAGATCAAACTTGGTCTTTTTGTTTGCACAAGTGTTCTTACCCAGTGAGCCATCATGCAGCCCTAGAAAAATATTTCCCTGAAAACATTTGTCTTGCTCATAGTAAAAATTCTCTGAAAACTCAGGCCTAGAGGAAATTTCCTAAAGTAAATTCAGAACTTACACAAACTTTTCAATGTCAATGTCAAAGGTCAATGTTATCACTACCAAATGTTAGTGATAAAGACTAAATGATTTCCCCACCAGATGTTAATGAAGGCTACTGTGTCTGCTTCTATTACTTTTGCTAACATTGTTGGAGGTGGTAGTGAGTGTGTTAAAACACAAATAAAGAAAGGGTATGAACTGCAATAATACGAAACTGTCTTCATATAAAATATTATAAATATGCTTACAGACACTTTAGGATGAAAGACCATCTAAAAGTCGTATTTCTCTATTATAAAAAAGAAAATCTCCCAAAAGAAATGTAATGTATAGAGGTGTTTCTGAGATAGCCTGTTAAAATGACAAAGTTGCCAAGACTGATATTCAAGTACTAAATCACTCTGAAACTTCTTAAAAATATTCCATCATCACACTATATTATCTGTTTTATATAGCTTTGGATTTCATCTACAGAATTTTCAAAATTTTATTTCAGCTATGATTGTGAGAATTTTTTATGCCACTTTCTTTTATTTTTGTCTGATTTGGGCACCATGCTAAAAGCCTCATGGAACTATTTGGGGAATCTCAATTATCAGTTGCCATAAAATTAATCTATAAAATTAATATAACTCATAATGCCAGAAAACATTTTTAAAAGAATTTGACAAATTGCGTCTAAATTTTACAAATAGATAATAACAAAAAAGTTTAAACCATAAAATAAATTAAAGCTAGCTGTTAGGATCTATGGCCATAAGGAGAAGAATTTAAATCCAATACTGTCATTTCTTCTAATTGACCATAAAAATGCAAACTTGTACATTTAAGTAGACACTCTATGATGCTTCAACACATATAGAGTACTTACTATTTAAATCTGGTTTCGAACATTATCCCTTGATTAACACTTTTGAGTTGGGGGAAATCTTCTAGCCTCTGTCACTAAGGTAATAATTTTATCTTCAAAGCAAAAATTGAAAGTAAATAATAAAAGCTTTAAATGTTTTTTTCTTTCTGTTCAATTTTCTGGATCTCCCAATGTTTTGCTTCACTATTACCCTTCCGAATTTTCATTTCAACATCTGTTTTTAGAAGTCTCTGAAACTGTTTATATTTACTAAATCTAGAGGTCCAGCTGACAAGGACTGCCATATTAAAAGAATATTGAGTCTATTAATCAACGCAAAGGGAATATCTCCAGTTTTTGATCTTCACTTACAGATAATACGGCAAGAAGCTTAACTAGATGTTTAGCATATAGATTTCCACTGTGCACTACAAGAGTAATGCAGTGAGATCAAGAAAGGTTTATTCAAGCAATATAAAAGGGATTCATCAGGGGACACTCGCCATAAATCTTTCTATCAACATACTTAAGGATAAAAGTAAATACGATTACATCAAAACTGCTTCAGAGACATATAATAGATGGTAAGTCATTCTGAATAAACACTATTAAGATGACTGGGGTAAGAGTCGTTAGTTATGCTAAAGAGCATTTATCTGATACTTAAGATAATAATATGGGGATGCCTGTTCCAATGCTTATTTGAAATGCGTTTACCAAAAGATTAGAAGCTAAATGAGCACTTGCTGGCATACTTTTCATTCTGTCCTATTTGGGATGTTTTAGCAAAGTTCAATGAAATGAGAAAATACAGAAGGAGAAATAAATGTCAGCAGAGAGACACATTCTCTGATCAAATTGAATGGAATAAAAATTCGTTGGTGCAAAATCTGTTAGAATCATTCAGTTAAGCTGTTCAGTTGCATTAACTCAGTTGCTCTGTTCTTCAAAAACAGCAAGCACTAAAAATGGATGTGATAACAATGATTTCCTTTATCTTTCCCTTTATCTTGTGAGTTAGGAATAAACTAGGTATGTATGACAAAGAACCTAGATAAATAAGCCAAGCAATGAATATTCACTCATGAGTTCTAACAAACACATTTTAGACAAGCCCATTGTTATGAGACATCCTGGATTGTGGGGCAGTGGGCTGTTCTGGCAGCCTGGGTCCAGTTGAGCTACAGGCCTGGAACCCAGCAGCACCCAAAGAGCAGAGCAATTTCTTCACAATGGACAGCAGGAGTTCGGTGCTGGCTCCTAGGACCTTGACTCAGATTTCAGCCCCAACCCCCACAACGGCTCCAGCAGGAGAGGTGTGTTATATTGGTCAAGCCCTCTTACCTGCAAATAGAGATTCTCAGCCCAAACCAATGAGAGATAACTGCTGTCGAAATCTGA
>JADRCD010181692.1:0-12413 GCA_019843815.1 Montemys delectorum
CTTCTTCTTCTTCTTCTTCTTCTTCTTCTTCTTCTCTTCCTCTTCTTTTTTCCTGCTCCTCTTCATTTTCCTTGTTCTCCTCCTCCACTCCTTCTTCTTCTTCCTTCTTTATTTCTTGTTTTTCTAGAGCCTACAGGTATACTTTTAATTCCTTAATTTGAGAATTCTCCAATTTCTTTGTTTTTTTATTGGATAAAAAGAAATCTTACCTTCCCCTGCTTCTTCTATGAGGGTGTTCCTCCACCCAATCCTACTTTGCCACCCTGCACTGGGGCATCTATCAAACCTTCACAGGAACAAGGACCTCTTCTTCCATTGATGCCTGACAAGATCATCCTCTGCTACAGATGCAGCTGGATCCATGTGTACATCTAGGTTGATGGCTTAGTTCAATTTCTTTGTGAGAAAATGTGCTGTGAACTTTCCTGTTAGTACTGTTTTCATAATCCCTTATGAGTTTGTATCTGTTGTGCCCTTGTTTTCATTGACTTCCAGAAAGCCTGTAATTTATTTCTTTCCTCAACCAGTGATTTTTGGTATTTAATGGACATCTAGGAAGAAGGAATAATTTTCTTCAGAATTGTAGTCACTTGCTAATAATAACACATGTTAGAGTAAATAGCTCCCATCAGTCCTTAAAGAGCAACTCTAATAATATACATTAGGTGAAAGAAAGAGATCCAGGAGGGGTAAGTAAGGTCATAAAAGTAAGAAGAGAGCTGGGGCAGTGGTGGCACATGTCTTTAATACCAGCACTTGGGAGGCAGGGTGTCTTAGTCAGGCTTCTCTAGAGTCACAGAAGACTATTTATGGTAGTCTCTATGTAGTAAAGGGATTTATTGATGACTTACAGTTTGTAGTCCAACTCCCAACAATCAACTCCCAACAACAGTCGAGGCAGCAGCTGTGAATGGAAGTCCAAGGATCCAACAATTGCTCAGTCCCACAAGGCAAGCAGGTGAAGCAGAGAGAGCCTTCCTTCTTCCAATGTCCTTATATAGGTCTCCAGCAAAAAGTGTGGCCCAGGTTAAAGGTGTGTGCCACCATACCTTTAACCCCAGATGACCTTGCTTGAACTCGTAGATCTTCCAGTCTTAATCTTCTAGGAGTCATAGCCACTATGCCACCACACCTTTAATCCCAGATGATCTTGAACTCATAGAACTTTCTATGTTAATCCTATGGTATTCATAGCCACTATTCTTCAAGGTCTCCATGCCAAGTTTCAGGTCAGAAACTTGTATCTCTCAGCCTCCAGATTTGGGCCACAGGTGAGCCTTTTAATTCTGGATTGTAGTTCATTTCAGATGTAGTCAAGTTGACAACCAGGAATAGCCACTACACAGGGGCAGGTGGATTTTTGAGTTCAAGGCCAGTCTGGTCTACAGAGTTAGTTCCAGGACAGCTAGAGCTACACAGAGAAAATCTGTATTGAACAACAACAACAACAACAACAACAACAACAACAACAACAGAACCCAAGAAAACAAAACAAAACAAAAACCAAAAAACCAAAACGAAAACCAAACAAACAAAAAATAAGAAAAGAACATTTATGATGGTAAAGGGGGATTTACGAGGAATTAGAAAGTGATAAAAGATGATAGTGAACATGTATCTTTGAAATAGATTGTATATATTTCTTTTAATTCCCAGATAGAAATTCCAATGACACTTACTAAATGAATTCTTTAAGGTTATTTTTGCATAAAATAAAATAAATTCAAACATGAAAATAGCATAATATTAGAATTTTTAATGTTTGCCATACTTTAGATAAACCAAGTGACCAAGAATATGTTAGAAACAATTGACTATTCAATGGAGTATGGTTTTAAGACATTATTGCCACAGAATGTAATAGAAAAACAGGAACAATGGACTATCCAAGAAAATTGTCAGACTTACCACAATGAGAGATAAAATGTCTAGAGAGACAGTTAATTATTGCCTTTTAATACATCAATAAAACATTAGTAGGATTGAAAAATATGAACAAATTTCAGTTATCAGAAAACAATTTCAAAATAACAAAAACAATTAGCACATATACAGCAAAAAACTCTATTACTATTTCAGAATTATTAACAAAGATTAGCAGAAAAAAAATGTTTTATTGTTTTATTGTATGCTTTCATTTAGGTTCCAATCCTAAATTGAAATTTTATTTAAAAAGCAACATCCAAAGAAATTATAAGACTCCAGCTTTTATAGGCATGTCTGTCTTTAAATTAATGAAAATTACTATTAATGCTAACTTTTGTAGATGGAAATTAAGATAATTACCCTGGTGCCTTAAAGGCCTTTGGTTTTGTTAATTACCTTCTCTGTAATCTGACAAGTGTCATCCACACTTCTTTCCTATATCTAGCACCTAGCAAAATCAAGTTTGAAGGATTTTAAAGATTGTTTACTTGGAATAATTTTATTCTAATACCACCATCTCAAGATCAAGAGAACATTGCAAGTGTTTCTTGATAATTACTAAAATTACTGCTTCCTACCTGTTTAGAAACCTGGTTTCGTAGTTTGAGTGACAAACAATTTAGAATTGACTCAGTAACCAATGATTACTCTGAAAACAAACACAGAAATAATATTACATGATTTCAAGAAACAATACTTAGTAGTATATATGTGTATAAAAATACATATATTCATGCAATAACAATGAAAAAGAGAACCTAGATTTGAAATAAAATGAACAGGGTTTGAGGGGAAAAAAGGGATGGGAGAAATATTGTAGGTTAATTATAATCTCAATAATAACTAAAAAACAATTTATGTTTGAATTTCAAATTATCAAGCTTATCTTATCAATATATTGAAACTAAACAAAAATGAGTGGAAAGGGCAGTTTACATTGTCTTCTCTATCTCCTAGTACTTTAAATGGCTAATAAAAGTAAATATCCTCAGAAAGCCTAATTAAATTGAGAGTAATTGTTGAGGAACACACACAAAAATATAAGAGCTCACTAATATTGACTTATAAAAGATGTAAAGTGCAGAGACTGAAGGAAGGACAATCCAGAGACAGCCCCACCTGGGAATTCCTTCCCATATTCAATCACCAAACCTAGACATTATTGTGGATGCAAGCAAGTTCTGGCTGACAGGATCCTGATATAGCTGTCTCCTAAGAGGCTCTGACAGTGCCTGACTAATACAGAAGTAGAGGCTCACAGCAGTCCATTGGACTGAGCACAGGTTCCCCAATGAAGGAATTAAAGAAAGGAACCGAGGAGCTGAAGGGTTTGCAGCCCCTTAGGATGAACAACAATATGAACTAACTAGTACCCTCAGAGCTTCCAGGGACTAAACCACCAACCAAAGAGTACACATGGTGGTACTCATGGCTCCAGCTGCATATGTATCAGAGGATGACCTAGTTGGTCATCAATGGGAGGAGAGGCCCTTGGTCCTGTGAAGGTTCTATGCCCAGGTGTAGGTGAATGCCAGGGCCAGGAAGCAGGAGAAGGTGGTTTGTTGAGCAGGGGGAGGGGGAGGGAACAGGGGTTTGTTAGGAGGGGGAACTGGGAAAGGAGATATCATTTGAAATGTAAATAAGGAAAATATCTAATAAAAAATATGTATTTATTTTTTACATCTTTTGTTTGTTGGTTATATTTTAGAAATTAAACATTTTAGTTTAAATTTAAGGGAACGCAGGATTACAAAAGAACTTTGACTGAGGTTAGAGTGTCAAATAGCTTCACAGTGGTATGCTTTTAGTCATCTAGTAAATTAAGGTACTAGAGAAAAAAGGCAAGGCCTGGATAAATTTGAATTCCAAGGCTCTAATAATACTTAAAATAGTAAGGAGACCACAGAGAAGCCTACAGAACTATGTAATCTGGGCCCACAGGACCTCAAAGAAACTGACACACCAATCAAAGAACATGCATAGGATTGATATAAGCACTCTGCACATATGTTATGGTTGTTGTGTAGCTTGGTCTTCATGTGGTACTCCTAACAGTGGAAGGAGGGGTCTGACGACTCAGAGGGTCTGACTCAGAGGGTCTGACTCTGTTGCCTTCTTTTGGATCCCCTTCCCTGACTGGGCTGCCTTATACAGCCTCTGTGGGAGAAGACTGGCCTACTCTTAATGCATCTTAATATGCCAAGGCTAGTTAACATCCATGGGAGGCCTATCCTTTTCTGAGGGCAAAGGAAGGAGAGGTGGATTTGGGGGGTCGTTATGAAAGACCATGAAGAACAGAGTGAGGAAAACTGAAATCAGGATGAAAAATAAATAAATAACAAACAAAATTTAAAAATGTTTAAAAAACAGGAAGTTTAATTTTTCCATTTCTCCACTACATACTAAACAGATACATATATATATAAAATTATGCCACTGAAGTCTAGAAATTATACAGTTAATATAATTTTGAATATTTTTGGTTTGTCAACAGCAATTAATATTATTACCAGCATATCCTGTAAATTATTAGTGTGAACAGAACTAACGTTTATGGTAAAATACTATTTGTTGTTGTTCTTAAATTTTTATTTGGTTAAGCTATCTTGCATTTTTGCATCTTTCATATGGCAATTCAATATTAAAAATAGAATTATGAAGTAGCTACCTATTTTGTTTACACAAGAATCTCTGTAAAAATTTGACTTACCAACAAAATGCTGGAAAAAGCCTTTAGCTTCCTTTAGTTGAAACATCATTATGCCAGCTATGTATTTTATGAAACAATGTGTGAATTAATTGTGATTTATGTACAAATATTACAACTCTATATTTTATGTACACATTTTTTATTCAAGAATTAATATTCTATTCTATAGAATAGTTAATGCATTTAGAGGGTTTGGTTTTTTAATTTATTCTAATCTTTGAGCAAAAGAAAACTACAGTTAAAGAAAATGTTACATTAGTTTGGAAAGGCAAGAACACAGTATCAAGCTGTACCAGTTTCAGATTTGAAGGACAGAAAAAGACAGTAAGCAGGACTAACCTCCCAGTAGAACTGAGATTATGTAGTTGGATATTGAAGAACCAACAGTGGTAAATGCATGGCTGAATCAGGGATTGAAATGAGAAAAGTCCCTGTTGTCATTTTTATTTCTCCAGTGGCATGAGGTTTCAGCTTTTGAAAAGTGGAGTACAGATTCTGGAAATTGAAATCCTTTCCTAAAGCTCAGGCAAGCACAGGGCAATCAATGGCTATATCAGATTGAAGCTCAGTCCTGTTAATCAATGTGACTTAACCCTGATTTGGGGAAAAATTATTTGGAGTACAAGAATATCAACCATGTGCAGTGCTGTGTGTTTCTGCTGAAAGTAACAATTATTTCTTATCACTGATGATACGGAGGATTCCGGAGTGAAAGGCTTACTGGAATAATGGCTGGCAGTGCAGGGTACAGAGTAGGAGCCCTGTGCTCAGTGGGAGCCAATTTTGTCTCATTTCAAATAGTCTTTAAGACCATTAGGTGAGAATGCAGTTTTCGTACAGTCTTGATTCCTAATGCTGCAGTGTCAGCTTATTTGTGGAATTTAAGTAGGTAGTTTAACCACTCAGCTTCAGTACTTACAAATTATAAGAATCTTAATGTCTTTCACTTTTTATCAACTTTCACTGACCAAAGATCCTTAAGGAACAAGAATATATTCCCTAAGGAAACCACCTTAAATGAGTTGGTTTATATTGCAGGTATTGTTCATAGTTCTATAAAAACCGTGATTTTTGATACTGCACATGTGAGGAAGAGAGTGTGCATCATTCTGTCCCTATTCTACATTTTACTACGGTTAATTTCAGTCATTTATGAAGTTGGCTGAATTCATGACATGAGTTTTAGTAAATCTTGAACACTGAAAACTGTGGTCTTATCTGGCTTAGAAACAGGAGAAATAAGTCTTAGAAAAAAGACTCCTGTGCTACTACATATGTATGGTAGTTACATTTATTTACCAGTTAAATTATCTTGCTTGATAATTTAGGTATGAGAAGTTTGAAAATTGTCAACATAGACTCTACCTAGTCTTTTAACTAAGGGTTCATTATGACAATGAGAATGACTAACAAATAAAAATCACATTTTTTGATTGTTAGTTGGGGCAAACAGATACTGACCAAATCACTTATATAAACTAACAGATAGTCCTGATTTCTTTATGGCTGACTTTAAAAATGAAGGACAATTTACAACTTTAATACAATTGCTCTAAATTTAGCTGTCAATGTTTAATGGAATGTAGTCTCACACTGAGTACTAAATAAATAGCAGGCTTTATTACTATCATTACTGCTACTATAATTATCAAAATAATTGTTTTTAATTAAAACTCTGCATGGCTTTGTGAAAATTCAGTTTGTTTTTCTCTTTTATTCTGTCAAATCATTGAGTATTGTAGCAGCATGAGTAAGACTTCATTTAAGAGGATTTGTAAAGAAAGAAGATCTTTTTCACTTTATCAATTTACAGGAGATATTAGTATAATGAACTGAATAATGCTATATGTGGCCCATGGCGAAAAGACATATGTGGAAATTAAGTATAGGTGCTTGTTCAAGATATAAAAGATATAGTTAACAGTTTCAGAGCTTTAAATTTCCATAGCTTATATCTAATAATTAATTCTTTTTAGATAAATTAAATATTTATATGGATATACATTAGTTAAGTCTAAAATATTAGCCTAGACAAGCCAGGTTCATTATTAAAATAGAATTTATTAAGTAAGAATATATGTAATTTTTACTTTATTCATGCAAAATATCAGGACTCATAGATCCTATAACAAATGCCAAAAAGAACGTCTAAGCATCAAATCTTAAGTAAGATACAAGTTAAAATTTTATTCATTTTGAACTAAAAAGTGAAGGAAGAGATGACTGGTTCACAATAATTTATATGTGAAAATTTCTTGTTGACACTAATTTACATTGTTTGAGTTAATTTCCTCCTATACAATACAACTTCCATAATAGCCTTTTGACTTGAAAGGACTAGGTAGACATTGGCATTAAAAGAATCTGAGGAATGCATGCATTTAGAGTAGAATAAAACGACAGACACTATTGCTGAAACCAAGAAGTGCTGGCTGACATTAGCCTGGTTTGGCTGTCCCTTGAGAGGCTCTGGCCACACCTGTCCAATACAGTTTCAAATACTCACAGTCAACCAGCAGACTGAACCTGGGACCCCAATGGAAGAGCTAAGGAAAGGACTGAAGAAGGTGAGAGGGATTGAAACCTCATAAGTAGAACAATATCAATTAACCGGACCACTGTGAACTTCCAGAGAGTAAACCACCTACCAAAGATTGTACCTGGAGAGATCTATGGATCCAGATACATATGTAGTAGAGGATGGCCTCATCTGACATTAATAAGAGGGGAAGCCCTTGGTCCTGTGAAGGATTGATGCCCAGCATAGAGGGATGCTAGAGTAATGAGGTAGAAGTGGGTGAGTTGTTGGAGGAACACCCTCAGAGAGGCAAAGGGGAGGGGGGAGGAGAGATGGGATGGGGGTTTGTAGAGGGATAACCAGGAAGGGGAATAGCACTTGAAATGTAAACTAATGGAGTGATTAATAAAAAAGAATAAAAAGGACAGGCCCAAACTATCAGAATTAAAAAGAGGACATCATGATTATATGTATTAAAGTATTCAGAACACAGAGAGAAGAAATAAATAGGTATCAAATATATATGTATAGACTTAAGCCTAATAGATAGTATCAAAGATAATTAATGGGTCACATCAAAAAGATATTACTTATTGAGAAAATAGAAATTTCACATTCATTTGGTTTTTATTTTTTATTTTTTTGAAACAGGGAGTCTCTGTATATCCCTGGCTGTCTTGGAACTCACATTGCAGACTAGACTGGCCTCAAAATCAGAGATGGACCTAGATCTGCTTCCCAAATGCTGGGATTAATGGTGTTTGTTCAACTATTCCTGGCTAAAATATATTTTCATTTAAAGTATATTTTATTACATAATTCCCAAACACTCTAGTGTCTTACCTAGCTTTCTCTCAAGTTAATGTCATCAATTCCTTTAATAATAGTTGTTCTCTCTCTCTCTCTCTCTCTCTCTCTCTCTCTCTCTCTCTCTCTCTCTCTCTCTCTCTCTGTGTGTGTGTGTGTGTGTGTATGTGTGTGTGTATGTGTGTAATATACTGAGTCTCTTTAATGTTGATCTCTACTGCATATTTTACAGATGATCTTTTGCCTATAGCTTTTCATCTGGGGATAGAGCTTTGTGAATTTTCCATCTATGATGAAATGTTGTCTTTGCAACAGTCTTGTTTAGAAAACTATATTGTTGAAATTTCATGGCTGCAACTTCCCTCTCATATATAAAAACATAATCTAAGATGAGACATTCTGGCACTCTAGATATTATTTTTGCCCCTCTTCTGATTATGATTGTTACATTGTATATGTATGTGTATGTGTGTGTGTGCTTGTGCATGCTTGTGTTTGTGGATATAAAACTATATATAAATAAACTATATTTACATAAATCTATATTTATATATTATATGCTATATACTTATATATCATATTAAATAATTTATTACATATATAGCTATCTGTTCATATAAAGAATATTTATAATATACACACGTATATAATATATGTTATATATACACATGCTGAGTCAATTTTGTGTGGTGGAGGTATGGATATGGTTTCAAAGCTGACCACTCTGCTTTAGATAACCTATAAGGGGCTCATCCCACAAAGAGAGTAATTCTCCTCCTTAAAGTCATTACTTGCCTGTAGTTCTTTATCTAGGCTTCTGAACCCTGGATGTTCCCTCTTCCATGTTGGCTTGACTGTTGACATTGCCAAAGTCCTGTCCTTTTTTACGCAGTCATTTCCACAACAGAGTATTTCACAGCAGACTTTTTGGTACTCTGATCCTTAGAGTCTTTCAACTTGTTCCTTCTTTGTTTGTGATCACTGAGCTACAACTAAAGGTGTATATGTATATATGTCTATGGACCATATATATATATGGTCTATGATATTCTCCATTTGCTAGGTTTCTTTGATGTGAGGTGGTAGCTATATTTATATGTTTATATAATGTTAAGATTTAGGATGTAGCATAGTTATTCTGGTAAGAAATGTGGCAATAGTATTTTTTAAGATGTATGGCTTCAGTAGCACTGGGAGCCTCGCTCTTTTTCCAATACTGGACATGATATAACTCCTGTTGAGTGGGCCTTAAGTCCAATTAGAGAGCTGTTGTTTGCCACCACCATGTGAGTACAACTTACTAAATCTTTATGCATTACTTGCTATGCTGGTAATGGTTATGATTCATAGGTGTTAAAGCTGGGTAGGCCTGTTTAAATAATTATACCCATAAATTTGTATAGAATTTTTTATAATTCTTTTATAAAAAAAAAACACTTTTACAGAGCAATGAGTAATATCAGTACTTTCTGTCATGTCTTTTTTTTTCTATTTTTATTAGATATTTTCTTTATTTACATGTCATATGATATCTCCTTTCCCAGTTTCCCTTCTGGAAAAAAATATTAAAAAAAATAAAAACAACCAAACCCCTGTTCCCTCCCTCCTCCCTGCTTTCCACCCCAACCTCTCCTGCTTACTGGCTCTGGCATTCCCCTCCACTGGGGCATAGAACCTTCACAGGGCCAAGAGCCTCTCCTCCCATTGATGACCCACTTGGCTATCCTCTGCTATACATATGCTGCTAGAGCCATGTGTAAAATGTTTTTCTACAATATATATGTTACTCTTTACACCCAGCTCCTCTCAGATGCCCCTATCTCTCAACACAGGCAACTCTCTGATCTTTTTTTTCATTCTTTAGAAAACAAATAGATCAGAAAAGTAGTGTTCTTATGCACATTTTCTTTTCCAATCATCCCTGTGTAATATCATAAATGTCTGAATGACTTTAAGTTCCTTTATGAACTGTACTCCCTTTCCAAGATATTGTGTATTTATCTACTGTTTTACAGTTTGGCATTTTTAGTGATTCTATTTATTTGTTAAATTCTATTTTCAATGTTATTATTATTTCAATCAATTACTGGTTTGTGTTCTTCACATCTTCATTAATGGATTTATTAATAACATCTTTAAGGTTTGTAAAACTATTAATTTTAGGAATTCTTAAAGTCCTTGTCTTATGTTTCATCTAACTGCTTCTTCAGGGCCTATTGCAATATTGTTGCTAGCTTCTGGAGGAGACAAGTGTTCTTCATTATTCAGGGTAGTGTTTTTGCACAGGAATTTGGACAACTGGGGTAAAATAGTTGTGTACCTTTACTAAAATCTGGGCCTAGCTGTGTGTTTTGACTGTGCAGTACCTGTTATAGAGTTGTTCTTAGTTCCAACAGGTTTGATAGTTGCACAACTCTGCTAGAGTGTGGTACTGTGTGTCAGCATGGAGTCATAAAGAAATAGAATAACATTAGAATAAAAGGCTGGAAGGGACAGAGAAGAACTAGACCCTTAGTCCTAAAAATGAGGCTAATTACTAAGAGAATAAAAACAGGCATGGAGGAGAGACTCCAGTCTGTGTTTTGACATACTCTTTTGATGTGAGGAAGATCCATGAAGAAAGAGACAGAATAGACAGACTTAACAAGAAGAGGTCTAGTGTCCCCATGTAGAGCTTTTCCATATCGAAAAGAATACCAGAGGGTGGGGTTTCATTTAATTGTAAGAAGACAATACTGTGAAAAAGCACCATCTTCTGTATCATATGGATATTTCATTCTGAAAATGAAGGTAAAGGGGATATATTTTTAAGAGTGACAGATTCTATACTTTTTCTTTAATATGATTTTTCTCCACTCACTGATATTTACTAATTTTTCTGGTTCATGGTCTAGTCATTTTTCTTTTCCTTTAAGTTTCACTATACTTGATTGAGTAGACATTGTTATAAAATAAAATAAAAGATGGAATAATAGACTTTATTATGTCACATTTCTAGATTAAAAGCTACAAGGAATTATAGATCCCTGATAAATGAAGAATTAATTTTTCCCAAGGATTATCCCCTTAAGCACTTGCTTACTCTATTCTTAAGTGTTCAGCTCTAAAAACAAACATACAAGAGACAGCAAATAGACTTGACTTGTTGCACTGATAAATTCATTTGCATATATGTATAGCAATAATTAATAAAGAATAGGAAGGTGTGAATGAATAGGTAGGTGAGTTGGGAAGGCTGAAGGAGAAAAAGAAATAAATCAATAAGAATATTACAAATTTTCAAACCCATTTAAGCCTGATTACCTATAATATTGTTTATGATCCAGGAACAGAAAAAAGATACTAATAATATATGCTGAAATCATATTGCTTCATGCAACAATTGTAAG
Organism: Montemys delectorum; assembly: GCA_019843815.1. Taxonomy (NCBI): domain Eukaryota; kingdom Metazoa; phylum Chordata; class Mammalia; order Rodentia; family Muridae; genus Montemys; species Montemys delectorum. The sequence goes on from JADRCD010181692.1 coordinate 11,351, forward strand.
CATTTTTATGGAAAGCATATTCTTGTTGACAAAGTAAAGTTTCTTAATTGTGCTAGCATCTTACGTAATATGGTTAAGGCTGATAGTCAAATAGTCGAGAACTATATTGGCTTTGCTACATTAAATATTTTGCATAGCTCTCTAATGCTAGAAAATACAGCTTAATGCATTTCGATTTCTGAGAGAAATCACAGGAAATTAATTCTTGCTTATATGATACTAAATTCATTCACAATTGAGAATGGATTTTATATTACTTCTACAGAACTTGGAGTGAGTCATTCATCATTACAAATAACTCCATCTGGCAGGGAGTCCTAACAACCACTTCACACCATGACTTTTGATGAGTTGACTACTCCTAACTGTGACATTTCCTTTTATCTTAACTGGAAGCCTCAGGAGGTAGACAGTGTTCATAATTGAAAACATAATTGAAAACAAAATACCACCCAATGTCATTTGGAAAGTCAAAATGATGATTTGCACATTTATTGCACTGAAATAAAATTAACCATGTACAGGAATATAGATGTCAAATTTTGCATTAGTATTTTAATACACTGTGAGGAATGACATCAAGAAAAAGTTTAAAATTAATTTCTCAACATGTTACTTGTATTATTCATGAAAAAAATCTCTTACTTCTGAAAGTGGTTTTATGTTCTTTCTGATTTTTAATTAGCACAGTTGAGTACTTTATTTATATTTCTACACTAGTTTACTTGTTCAAATCACAGACTATGAGCAGGAGAAGAACGTAGTGGTGTTCATTAATATTTCTACTTTCTACTAAATAGATGGTCTTGGACAGAAATCCTGACATCATGTATCTTAGGTTACACATCAGAAAGATTGGAATAACAGAGTTTTTTACAGAATACTATACTATAAATATTAAACAACCCAATGTTGTTTGTTATTGACATAGAGGCACATGTGAGGTGACCACAGCCATCAATGATGCCATTATACTGCTAACAGAGCAGTGGTTATAATATATTGTAAAATCATTTTCTTTCTCTTTCTCTTTCTCTTTCTCTTTCTCTTTCTCTTTCTCTTT
>JADRCD010181693.1:0-16984 GCA_019843815.1 Montemys delectorum
AGGGTACTTCCCTCCAGTCTTCCAGTGTCTATGCCATTTTAACTTCCCAGCAGCAGTGTGTAAATGTTCACCTTTTCCCACATGACTACTAATACATGCTGTTTTTTTTTTTCTCTTAATGATAGATATTCTAACTGAGGAGTGGAATGTCAAAGCAGACTTAACATGTTTCTACCTAATGGCTAGGGATTCACACACTTTAAAATATTTATTGGCAGTCATTACTTCTTTGGAGAACTGCCTGTTCAGTTCACTGTCCTGTTTCTAGACTGGGAGATTTATATTTTGAGATTTCTTTATAAATTCATTCTAGATACAAATCAGGTGTATACATGAGAAGTTTTCTCCCATTCTGTCAGTCATATCCAATTTTTTGTCATTTTGACATGATGCTGCCATTTACAAATTTTATACATAAGATCTCCCAATGCAGTTCCTAAACCCCTCATGTTTTAAGTAAGTTCATAATTATGTGTGTGGCAGCATTTATACCCATGGATGGCCACAAGCAGCTCTTGAGCTGCAGGTTGGACATACTTGTTAGGCTGGTTTTTTATTCATTTTGTTTTTCTTTGCTGTGCGTAGGATTATTACATTTATGTCACTTCATCATCAGTTAGGAAGTTATTTCCTGACCTATTGCAGTATCCTTCAGAAATGTGAAAAAATTTTTAAAGATTTTATTTATGTATGTATATTAGTGCTCTATTTGCATGTATGCCTACACCAGAGAAGAGTATATCAGATCCCATTTCCAGTGGTTGTCACCTATTGTTTCTTTTAGCAGTTTCAGTGTTTCAGCTTTTGTTTCACCTTCTGTACTGGCTGGTTTTGTGTGTCAACTTGACACAGGCTGGAGTTATCACAGAGAAGTGAGCTTCAGTTGGGGAAGTGACTCCATGAGATCCAGCTGTGGGGCATTTTCTCAGTTAGTGATCAAGGGGGGTAGGGCTCCTTGTGGGTAGTGCAATCCCTGGGCTGGAAGTCTTGGGTTCTGTAAGAGAGCAGGCTGAGCAAGCCAGGGGAAGCAAGCCAGTAAGGAACATCTCTCCATGGCCTCTGCATCAGCTCCTGCTTCCTGACCTGCTTGAGTTCCAGTCCTGACTTCCTCTGGTGATCAACAGCCATGTGGAAGTAAGCTGAATAAACCCTTTCCTCCCCAACTTGCTTCTTGATCATGATGTTTGTGCAGGAATAGAAACCCTGACTAAGACACCTTCCAACCATTTTGAACTCAGTCTTATACAAGGTCATCGATATGGATCTAGTTTTACTCTTTATTCTTTCTTTTTTCACCCATGTTTGGTGTTTGGCTATCCTCTCTTAGAAGACTTCTCTTTTCTGAAGAGGATGGGTGGGGTGTGTATCTTGGAAAAAAAAAGTAGGGATCTTGGAGGAGTTGAGGGAAGGTAAATAGTTTTCAGGATATATTGTATGAGAGAAGAGTCTATTTTCAACTAAATATGGATATTGAATTTTTCTCATCACCACATATGGAAGATGATTATTTTATTCAGTTTGTGTTTTAGACACCTTTTTTAAAGGTTAGGTGTTAGGTGGATGTGTCTATGTGGGTATATTTCCAGGTCCTCTATTCTACTCAACTGGTTGTACAAATTAATATTGGTTAACCTCAATATATAAAGTCCTGTTGAAATTGAACAGGGATGTTGGGACTCTGCTAAGGATGATTGCTTTTTCTGACACTGCGGATGTAAAATACAACTTATATTCCTTATATTCCATTTAATAAGTATTGGGTTGATTCTATTGTAGGAACTGTCCTTAATTTTATCTCAGATATTTGTATTCTATGGATGTCAGTGTAATTTAACATGTTCACAACATTGCAGTTCTTCCCCCCCCGCTCTTTTTTTTTTTTGTTTGGTACTCAAATTTTCTGAGGATTTGCCATTCTTATTACAAGAGAACATACATATTTCCTGAAGAATACTTTTATGTCCTTAGATATGAGTAGTATGATGCAAATGAAAACAAAAATACTATATTGACATAGTGGTGACAACAGAGTTAAGAAAAGTAAATTGCTTTAATATCTCTAACAATATTGACAAACTACTACATACACTCTGTTAGTTATAATGTTAGATATGAGAGTAAATAATTAGATGTTACCTACTGGCTTGAGGATCTATCATTGAATTGAACTGCTTTCACAGATACTTGCATCTATTTCTCCAATTTAATGTAAGTTATACCAGAGGGTTCATCTGATATGCATATATACATATGTATATAATGTATAATGTTTATTACACATACACACCTAATGAGATGAGATATTGTATTCTTGAGTTAAATGTCTGTTTACCGTAGTTAAGATTTGAGACTATAAATGTTTTTTTTTAAAAATAAGAAAAGATTATTTAGTGACTAATTGTATGTTTTTAATCTTTTCTATATTAATATACTTTTTTAAACTCAAATTTGAATAGAAACACCCATCACTTCATTTTAATAAAATATTCTTTCATTTTTTCCAAGTTTATATAGGGACTTAGTTAATATTTGCTAGAAAAACAAAGATTTTATCTCTAAAATGTCTCTTGCAGTATATCTCACCAATCAATATTATTTAACAGTTAATAATCTTAAAAATATTTAAGATACAGCAAATGACTTATAAATTGCATGACTCTTGAGATATGAAATTTTTTCATATTTTAATGCTCTCATTGTGTGAAGAACTGTTACAAATCCAATTTAGATATCAAGCAATAATTATGAGCTAGATACATGTATCTAACGTGTAGGTTGGATCTAGGTCACTGAGATTGAAATCTGGGGCCTATCTTGACTTTGCCTGCATCTCTTGACTGGATTAGAGGTTATTAGTAAGTACAAAAGTTATATTCAGATCTCTGGTTTATATGTTCTACTTGGAGAAGATAGTCTGTGGATTACGTAATGGAGAAATAAAATTCACTCCCATGAGCCAAAACAACCCCTGACAAAGAAAACTTCATAAGGAACCATCTGGTCTTTCAGTCATCCAGGCAGACGGTACTGAGGTAGTATATGCAGAATTCTGAGGTGAAGATCTGATTTTGGATCCTTACAACACACACTAAACTAGGAGTGTAAGTGTGCAACTGCACAACCCCAGTGCTCCTATTGTGTGATAGAAGATGGTGATGGTGACAAGAGATTCCCCAGAACCTGGTAGGACAGCTAGCCTAGTGTATAGAATGGAAAATAAGATATCCTGTCTCCATCAAGGTGGAAACAGAAGACTGCCACTGGTACAGCGGATGCCAGGAAACTTGGTAACTGAGTAGGTTCAGAGACCCTGGCACCATGCACCTATCTGAGGATGGTAGGAGTTTCCCTGCTCCCTACCAGATTCTTGGTCTGAAACATGTGACTACACTCCTCCCAGAAGAACATCACCAATGGCCATGAGCACAGAACAGAGTTCTCCTTGCTAATGAGGTGCCTAGATGGTCCCTGAGAGCTTAGCCAATGAGCTTCCCCTACCAGACACTCCTTCCTACGAAAAGTATTAAATCTATGGTCCACCCTGAGGAAGGAGTATGCACCAGTTTTCATGAGGAACAATGAATAAGAAGTATGGACAAGCCAGGACTGTGTCTCTCATCAAGAACCACTGTGGGGAGCATGGAGGAAGCCTTCATCTACAGAGGTGAGCTGCCTAAGTCTCCCACAGATGGCTCCTCCACATTCCCAGACATTCACCCCCATAGCTAAGCCAGAGTTACCCCTTCTCCATGGACCTTGGCTCATCCTCCAGGCCTGAGGCCCCCTCTCTTTTGACTCCTACTTGTGATTTTGAGCAACATCTGGATGTCTGGGAGTTTGGGAAGCCCTGAGTCTTCAGTCACAGCCTGTGCTGTTTCTCACCAAGGCTAAGGTTCCCCCACCTTAGGCTGCATTCTACCACCCACAAGACCATCAAATCAATGACAGCATAAGGTAAATGAAATTTATAGAATATATATATATATATATATATATATATATATATATATATATATATAATCACAAAATACATATTTGTTGTATTGGCTGGTTTTGCGCGTTAACTAGACACAGGCTGGAGTTATCACCGAGAAGGGAGCTTCAGTTGGGGAAGTACCTCCATGAGATCCAGTTGTGGGGCATTTTCTCAATTAGTGATCAAGGGGGTAGGGCCCCTTGTGGGTGGTGCCATCACTGGGCTGGAAGTTTTGGGTTCTATAAGAGAACAGGCTGAGTAAACCATGAGAAGCAAGCCAGTAAGGAACATCCCTCCATGGCCTCTGCATCAGCTCCTGCTTCCTGACTTGCTTGAGTTCCAGTCTTGACTTCCTTTGGTGATAATAGCAATGTGGAAGTAAGAAACCCTTTCCTCCCTAACTTGTTTCTTGGTCATGATGTTTGTGCAGGAATAGAAACCCTGACTAAGACAAATTGATACCAGCATAGTGGGGTATTCCTGTGACAACCTGACCATATTTTGGGGAGGATTGTAGAAGGACTTTGGAACTTTGAGCTAGAAGAAGAACTCTGTGGGATGTTCTGTAGGAACATGGAAGATCATGACAGTGCAGAGATGGAGGCCTGGCTTGTGAAATTTCAGAGGGAATATTAGAAACTCTTATCAGGGCCATGTTTTGATTGTGAAGATTCTGTGGTTTTGGTTAGGTGGGGCTGAAGTATCAGCTGTGATTAACAAGATACCAGAACTACTAAAGTGAAAACTTTGCATTACTGGGACTATTGATGCTGGTTAGTTGGAGCTAAGAAATTAGCAGTGATTAAGAAGAGATCAGTGTCACTGAGGTGACATCTTCTGGGAAGTGTTTTCTGAGAGCACAAAGTGGTTGTGTTCCAGAGATAGCCAAGGTTGTACCTTGTGCTGCATCAGGACTTGGTAATGTGTAAGAGTCACCCAGGTGGTATTGGTTTTGACAGCATGAAGGGGTCATGGAGAGCAGCTGAGGCTCGGCACAGTGAGAGGCCATGGGAGGCCATTGGTGAAGGTGCAGCCTCAGTTGCAATTGATGGCCCAGGACTGAAGGGGTCATGCAAAGGAATTCAGGCTCGGCACCATGAAGAGAGCCTATGAGAGGCTATTGGTGAAGCCTAGTTACAGTGGAAGACAGTGTTTTAGAGATGCCAGTACCATGACATATGTATATATAATGTATATATTAAGACATATATATATATCACAAAAATACATATATCCTGAGAATTGTCCCAACTCAACTCTAACCTAATGCCTTAACATATATATGTGTGTGTGTATCTCTATATATACATATATATGTATATCTTTAGATAAAAAGCTCTACTCATAAAAAGAATGAATAGTAATGAAAAAGAAAATTGTATATCGTCTATGTTCAATATTCTTCAAAGAAGGAAAGGAAGACGAACACGATAAAGAAAAAACTTTCTAGCAGTGCAGCATGAACATAATCTAAAATATAGACATAGTAAGAAAGAGGATTTAATAGTCGGAACTTACATCAACAATAGAGTGATAATGATATTTATTTATTTATTTATTTATTTATTTTTAAAGATCTATTTATTAATTATATGTAAGTACACTGTAGCTGTCTTCAGACACACCAGAAGAGGCATCAGATCTCATTACGAATGGTTGTGAGCCACCATGTGGTTTCTGGGATTTGAACTCAGGACCTTTAGAAGAGTAGTTGGTGCTCTTAACTGCTGAGCCATCTTTCCAGCCCTGATAATGATATTTAAACCTAAACAAAAGATATAGGCTGATAAGAAAATTCTATGAGGACATTTATAGTACAAAACTAAGTAGATGGAAATATATTTTATGATTGAGATTATTGAAATTAAATATGTTACAATTGAAGTCAAAGTTCAATAGAATGACTGGAATCTAAAATCAAGAAAATACTTCTGATAATTTGGGGGGAAATAGACTAAAATAAGAACAGATAAATTTAAATCAACAATCAATCAACAATTGAATAATTTAATTTTTAACTAAAAAGTAGATAGGTTATAATAATTAATATAATATCTGCTCCTTACACACATTAATTTCAATAAATAAATGACTGTCCATGAGCTTAAGGAAGCTCACATGGGCAATTAATTTCTGACAGTTATATGATAAAGACAAAGAGAGAGAAAGACAGACAGAGAGAAAGAGAGAGAGAGAGAGAGAGAGAGAGAGAGAGAGAGAGAGAGAGAGAGAGAGAGATTCAAATAATTTCTGAGAGAATGGTATAGCAGTCCTAGATAGATTTAAAGATGGTTAGAAAAAAATAAGACACTTAGCCATTGGAGTTTTGTTCAAGAAATTGTTCTGTGCCAATGGGTTCAAAACTATTTCTCACTTTCTATTCTATTTGATTTAGTGTATATAGTTTTATTTTGAGGTCCTTGATCTACTTGGACTTATGCTTTGTGCAGGTTGATAAATACAAATCAATTTGCATTTTCTATAAGAAAACATGTTGTGTGTAGCTTTCACTACCCTGCCTTGTGTTCCTGGCAGGTCACATGCTCACACTGGCCCAGGAGTTATCTCAGATCCAAGGACTGAAGAAACACACACACACACACACACACACACACACACACACACACACACACCTCAGTTATTCTCACAATGCTTTGGCTAGCAATGACTGTATATACCTTATTCTTTCCCTGCTACCCCAGGCCCAGGAGGGTAAGTGGCCAAAGGCCACTTCTCCTAGTTCTTACATCTTTAGTAGCTCCATCTTCTTCCAAGGACAGTGGTAAAAAATCTTCCTGCATCTCTCTCCTACTTGCAGGAACCTAGAGGTCCCCCCTTTTCCTACCAGCCATTGGCTGACATTTTATCAATGGATCAAGAACCAATTTGGGAGGCCAGCCTGGTCTACAGAGAGAGTTAAGGAAAGCCAGGGCTATACAAAGAACCCCTGTCAAAAAAAAAAAAAAAAAAAAAAAAAAGAACCAATTTGGAAACAGTTCCTTCAGCATCAATACTCAAAGATTCCCGATTAAATCAAAGTATCAGAACTACTCCCTACACAGACATCCAGTTAGACCAGCATCATTTGTTGATGATACTTTCTTTTTCCCTTGTATGGTTTTGGTTTCTTTCTCAAAAAGCAAGTATCCTTAGGTATGAGGGTGTATTTCTGGGACTTCAATTTGATTCCGTTAATCAGCTCGTGTATTCTATACCAATATGATGCAGTATTTTTGTTTGTTGTTTGTTTTTTATCACTCTTGCTTTGTAGGACAGCTTGAGATTGGGGATGGTGATCCCTCCAGAAGTTCCTTTATTTTCAGGATTGTTTTGGCTTATCCCAGGTTTTTTCATTTTTCCATATGAAGTTAAGAATTGCTCTTTCAAGGTCTATAAAAAAAATGTGTTGAAATTTTTATGGGAATTGCATTGCACCTGTAGATTCCTTTTGGTAAGATGCAATTTTTACTATATTAATCCTACCAATCCATTAGCATGGGAGGTATTTCTATCTTTTGAGGTCTTCCTCAATTTCTTTTTTCAGGGACTTGAAGTTCTTGTCATACAAATCGTTCACGTGCTTAGTTAAAGTTATCCCAAGATATTTTATATTATTTGTGGCTGTTGTGAAGGGTGTTGCTCCCCTTATCTTTCTCAGCCTGTTTATCATTTGTGCAATGGATGACTACTGATTTCTTTGAGTTAACTTTGTATCCAGCCACTTTGCTGAAGTTGTTTATCAGCTCTGGGACCCGTATGCAAGAGTTAGGGGAAAAATTGAAGGCCCTGAAAGCAATAGCACCCCACAGGAAGACCAACACTGCCACCTAAGCTGGATCACTGGGAGCTCCCAGAGACTGAGCTACCAACCAAAAGGCTGGTCAGAGCCCATAGACACTTATGCAGCCGAAGGCTGTCTTGTCTGGCCTCAGTGGAGAGGATGCCCCTAATTATGCAGAGACATGATGCGCTGGAATGGGTGGATTCCATTGGGTGTGTGGCATCCTCTCAGAGGGAAAAAGAAGGAGGGATCAGAAGGGGAACTCTGGGATAGTGCACTGGGAGGTGCAGCAGCATTTGGGATGTAAATATACAAATTTAAAAAAGAATAAAAAAGTAATAATATGTAACCAGTGACATTAAAGTCTTTTGGGCCTGCTCTGTCCACGACACTAAGATCTTTGGCCAATGAAACAGCCAACAATTATTGCTCACCAGTGGAGAAAGAGGCAGTACTCACCCATTTGCTCCGCAATAGGAAAAACTAACTAAGTAACTAACTAACTAAGTAACTAACTAACTAAACTATTTTTATGTTGTTATATATTACAGTTTTAAAAGATTTTGTTGCTAACAAAGTCATATTATAATATATTGAGACTTGGGAAGGGGTAATGCTATTTTTACAAGAGTGAGCTTTTAGTCTCATTATACTAGATTCATTATTGTGATAGTAGGTTGACATACACAACTTGACAACTCCACCACATCTTTGAAGTCACACACTTTGTTATGCTGGGGTGTTGTTTGTTCATTTACAAAAATCATAAACCAAATGAACATCTGTTCATTATGACATACCCAGCCTCGGATAAATCCTAGAAGTGAATACTGGTGTTAACGTCTAACATCTTCAAATTAGGTGAAGTAGTGTCAAAACAGGTATATATCATTTATATTCTGAGCTTAATAAGAGTTATTTATATTTTAATAAGTGAAATTTGAATTTTGAAAATATGGTAGGCTTAATTTGAGAAACATGGTTAATTCTGGTCATTATGGCAAGTTCATATAATTAATCATCTGCCTTGTGTGAACACTGTGCATGCCACTGGGTCAGATTTTCCCGTGTTCTCTTATTGCTGCCAAGTCTGTCATTATATGTCAACCAGAAAACTGCTGACATATTGCCAATTACGTTGAGGCTTCCTGTCACCCTGTCCTAGATTTTATTGCTCCAGGATGAATGCTGTGTAAGCACAAATCAATATGTTAGGGACAGTGAAAAAAAAAGTTAAGGAAATTCTTTGCATATATTTGGAGCAGTGAGTTCATTTACAGTTTGAGTATTCTCGTATTCCTGAGATTTTTTCGTAAGTAAAATATTAAATGAGGAACTTCCAATATTTTCAATGGGGCCACACGTCTCAAACAGCTATCTAGAAAAAATGTTTAAAAACATTATTACTGCACTCCTAATCAGGTGTTATCTTTTTAAAAATTATAATAATTTGAGAAAATCATACAAAAGAAAAAAGTGTTAGTAAGAAAAGTAAATCTATACCATGTGGCTGTGGCACATGGTTTTAATCCTAGCACTCCACAGGCAGAGGTAGGTCCTAGAGTTTGAGACTGGCCAGGGCTATACAGAGAAACTGGGATTTGAAAAAAGTGAACAAACAAGAAAACTAAAGAAGCAACAAAAGCAAGACAAATCTTTGCAATAATTCAAGGATCTGAGAACGCATTACATGACATGCCTATTGCACTTTGGGATGTTGTAGCTGTGGTTACCTGGACAAATATATGCTACATTAAATTTGTCATCCTTCTGCTATAGATAGGGGTAGTCTAACAAGGCCCTGCACCTTGGAGGTTTATATGCAGTTAAGGTTAATGGGGGAGGAAGACATATTCTTCACTAACATAATCACTGGCCTGGTGCCTGTACAAATCTTTATGAATTCTCTCATAAACAATCTAAGTAAGAGTCACTGGGTCACAAAACAGAATACAAGACATGAAACTAGAAGAGGAACTAATGCGGAAGAGGAATGATAAGAGTAGTAGTGAGTGGGGGAAAGGGAAAGAAAGTGATGGAGGCGAATATGCCAGAAATAAGTGTGAAATAGGTTTGACAAAAGTAACTGCAGTTTGCTCATTGTTGAAATTTGCCATTTGATACTGGAATATATTTTTATTCAATGTAATTATGTTATCTTTGTATGCATTTTTTTACTTTTTGCTAATAACTTATTGATTCATATTCATAGAGCATTGCAGTAATATTTTATAGATATTGAAATCTGAGACTAAAAGCAAATTTTAACATTTTCCTTGAGAAATAGATTAGTACTAAAGTATCAGAAGTTTTTAGAATTCAAAATAGATTCTTCTTCCATATAATACATCCCAAGCACAGTTTCCCCTCCCTCCAACCCTCTTTTTCCCAGACTCACTTCTTCCTCCCTTCCCCCCTTTCCCTCCAGAAAAGATCAGGCCTCCAAAAAAAATGATAGCCAAACAAGTCAAAAGAAGGCATGATAAGACAATGCCCGAACTTTGTATCAAGGCTGGAAAAGGCAACCTGATAGGAGGAAAAATGTCCCAAGAACAAGCAAAAGAGTCAGAGACAGCCCCAGGCCCACTGTTAAAAGGCCCACAAAACACCAAGGTAATGCACATATTATAAGTGCAGAGGACTTCATGAAGACTGTAAGAGGCCCTATGCTTGCCTGTGAGCCCATATGTGCCTTATCTAGTCAATCAAGCAAGTTGATCTCTTTGTGTCCTCCATCCTCCCTGACTCCTATTCTCTTTCCTGTTCCTCTTCTCTGTTCCCAAGTGCCAAGAGAAGGCACCTGACTCAACTCTGATTCAATTCTATCTTTACATAAAGTCTGGCTGTGGATTTCTGCATCTTCTCCTATCTGCTACCCAAGAAAGTTATTCTGATGATAACAAGACAAGGGACCAATCTATGAATAGAACATAATATCATTAGAAATAATTTCATTTATTTTTTTTTCCAGTCAAGTTTGGATCTACCCTAGGTTTCTGCGTTTTTCTCTTCCTCTGTGAAACAACAGTCATTGGTCAATAGGACTTTGAGGTACAAGGAAAAGTGGATTCAATATAACAAATGGCAGTGACCAGTTCAGTTGTTGGGTCAGGAAGAAGCTCCAAAGCACTTTCCAAAGTAAACAAATCAGAAGAAAGATTTTGGTCTTTGCTGGGTGGTTTGCTGACAATTTGATCCACTGCTGATTTCTGAATCCTGCAGAAGCCATTGCATGTGAAGCCATTGGATTTGCTCAGAAAATTAGTGTGATTCTATGAACACTGCAGCATATGCAGGCGGTATTACCAGGGGAAAGGGTTTTATTCTCCATGACCGTTCTTGACACATTATACACCAGTACTTAAAAAATAAAAGAATTGTGGCATGAAGTTTTGCCTCATCCACTTTATTTATCTGACCTCTTGCTGACTGGTACCACTTGTCAATCATCTCAGGGATTTTTTTTTTTTTTCAGAAAATGCTCCCAAAAAAGCAGGATGCAAAAATACTTGCCAAGAACTCCTTGTGTCTCAGAACACAGAGTTTTAAAATACAAGGTTAAACAAACTTACTTCTCATTGAAAAAGCTTATTGATTTATAAGAATATATTTATTATATGTGGTTGTATATATGTACATACACACACACACACACACACACATATACATATACATATGCTTAAGTATGAATTAGAATTCACCCTGAACTTAAATTCTCATTACAACAATCTAACAGATGTATGGAGGCACATTATTATGTAAAATTAATATTTGTTAATGAAAGAGTAACATAAATTTAGTAGTAACAGGAATTGGCAATAAATGAAGCAATATAAAGATGGTCATTTGTTCACATTTGAGCACAAGAGTTTCAAGTTTGTAACATTCTTTGAGCAACTAGATATGTACATTTAGACTTAACAAAGCTAATTTGTATAATTATAACATAATTAAAATATAAATAATACATAATTCATAAATTATATATGTAAATGTTCCAATATTTAAATAGTAAGTAAGACCTTAAGTACAGCTTCACTTCTAAAGTGAAAAAAGAGAATGAGCTATAAATATGACTTGGTGCTAGAGTTATTGTCTAGTATTCCTGAGACTCCTTGATTCCCCAGCTTTGTAATATATAACAACCAGCTAAAGTAAAAATAGAAAAACAGAAGATACTGAACAGGAAGAAAGAGATATAAAGGTAAGGTGTTAATAAATGGAATAGAAAGTTACTTCAAAGACTAGAACTAGAATTTATCACAGAGACAAAAACAATTGAGTTAGAATGGAGATAAAGAGTAGGAGGCAGAGTTGCAAAAGTATGTAAGGATAAATGGTTACCTTGCCATCAGTGACCTGGTGATTTCAATATTGAAAGAGGATAACTATCTGAGATGCTATTCAAGAAAATAAATGCTTCCAGATAAGTATATTTTGATACCTGAATCATTAAATAAGAAAATGAGAGTAATTTAAAAATAATCAGACAATGTGAATTTTGTAGAACTTAAATCATCTTGCAAAGGTTGCATATTTATAAGGAGATTAGTTAGTAGTTGAAAACATTGTTTTTAATATGATTACTAGATCTGTACACAACTGTGGTTTTTGTAGCATTAGAAATATTATATTTTAAGCTTCCTAGAATTGTTAGCTGAATTGAAGTTAACAGCTTAACTTCTCCGACTTTCTTTTGAATGCTTAGTGAACTGTCACTAGAAATTACTTTTTCATGGTTCCCAGCACTGTGAATACGTCCAATAATACTTAGTTTATAAGTAGTTTTTGCAATTAGTTGGACAAATCATTATAAAAGAAAGTATTTTGTATGGATATAGTATACTAACATAGACTTGAGCATATAGTATATCCAAATTGCTTTCTACATGACAGAGGATGAATTATAGCAAACATTTGTTAACATATTCTTGCAGACAGGAGCCTAACATAAATATCTACTGAGAGGTTTTATCCAATAGAGGATGCAAACAGATGCAGACACCTACAGGCAAATATTGAGCAGAACTAAGGAAGTCCTTTGGAAGAATTAGGTATAGGATTAAGCTAGTGGGAGGGGTAAAGACATCGCAGGAAACCCTAGAATGTCAACTAAATTGGGCCCATTGGGGGGGCTCACAGAGACTTACCCACCAACCAAAGAGCATGAAGGAGTTGGACGTGGGCCCCCAACATATTTGTAGCAGATGTACAGCTTGGTCTTCATGTGGATCCCCTAACAAATGGAGTAGGGGATGGCTCTGACTGTTGTCTGACATTGAATCTCTTTTCTCTAGCTGGACTGTCTGGTTAGGTCTCTGTAGGAGAGGATGCTGAGTTTAGTCCTGTTGTAATTGATGTTTCAGGGTGAGGTGGTGTATTAGTCAGAGTTCTCTAGAGTTACAGAAATTATGGTAGTGTCTATGTAGTAAATGAATTTATTGATGACTTACAGTCTGTAGCCCAACTCCCAACAATGGTCAGCAGTAGCTGTGAATGGAAGTCCAAGGATCAAGCAGTTGCTCAGTCCCACAAGGCAAGCAGGTGAAGCAGAGCAAGAAAGGGCCCGCCTTCTTCCAATATCCTTACATAGGTCTCCAGCAAAAGGTATGGCCCAGATTAAAGTTGTGTGCCACCACACCTTTAATCCCAGATGACCTTGAACTCATAGATCTTCCTATCTTAATCTTCTGGGATTCATAGCCACTATGACTCAAGATCCATGCCAAGATTCAGGTTGGAAACTTGTATCTCTCAGCCTACAGATTAGGGCCACAGGTGAGCCTTCTAATTCTGGATTGTAGTTCATTTCAGATATAGTCAAGTTGACAACCAGGAATAGCCACTACAGGTGGTATCCAAGTAGTGGGGTTCTTCTTCTCTTAGGAGAAGGGGAGGAGATAGTGGTATGTGGATATTATTGTTGGTGTTTTCATATAATAATATGTCAGAATTCATTCCCCATATAAAAGTGCACAATTGTTTTTAAATATGAGGTCTATCTTTAAAACAGAGACAGAAGGGGATACTTACCTCACATAAAGATACTCATAAGATAACTTTTAAATTTATGCACTATATAAATATTAGTTCATTGTTGGCCAACTAAATTTCAAAATACAGGAAAAAAGAAATGATGAATTTCTGAATAGTCATTAATTTAGCCTTGTTTCTAAGTGTTTTGTACATAATAAATATGGAAATCTGTAAATGGAAGTGCTAGACTTTATATTTTTATTGTAGCTTTACTTCACAGTTCATTTGATTTCATTTCCTGATATAACACTTTGAACAAAAGCACCTTGGAAGGAAAGGGTCTATTTTGATTACAATTAAAAAAATCAATCATTGTAGAAAGTTAAGGAATGAACTAAAACAAGAAACTGAAGCAGAACCAGGGAGGAACACCATTTGCTGGTTTCATCTGACAGCTTCTTATGCAGCCCAAGCCTATCTGCCTATCTGATAGTGACACTCACACTGAGCTGAGCTATCCCATAGCAATCATGAATCAAGGAAACATCTCACAGACATAGCCATAGCCAATCTGAAGGAGGAATTTCTTCAGTTGAGGTCCTCTGCTTAGGTGTCTCTAGTTGGTGCCAAGGTAGCAATAAATTGAATTTATCATGTCCTTAAAATAATTTCTTATCTAAAGAATATAGCATAGAGTTATAAAATTCTATATTAATAAATTTTAAATTAAGGTCTGCTATACTTATAAAATTGATAATCTCAAACCTTCACATAATCATTATCAGTTTGATTGTTAGTGAGTACTTACTATGCTTATTATAAATCCATTAAACATACAAATTTTTCCTATAATAAACAGTATAAAATACATGAATATTAGAATAAAATTATAAATTTTTATTACAGCCATCAATAACTTGAATGGATTATCTCAAAAATTCATTTCAACATATTCTATCAGATTTTGCACTTGATTCTCATTAGTTTTTGTACATTTTCTTAAATATGCTTTCTTAAAATTTTCATTTCAAATCCTTTATTATTCTTCCATTTTTAAAGGATGTTCTTCATGGCTACCACAGACTCCTGTTTACACTAGTAAATGATTCCTTATATAATTAGCTTTAAAATGGATGGACCTATTAGGACCTGAATACTCCATTTTATTTTGATTCTTAATGTATCATTTTTGTATGTGGGAAAAATTATGTTGAAAAATAGGATGGACACATTGAAGTCTATGGTAGGCAATTAAGATACAAAATTACAACAAACTTTCTGGCATTTGACTTAGTTAATCCTAAATATATTTTAAGTATGTAGTTAAAATAAAGATAAAACTTACCTAATGATAGGAGAAATTGATGCAATTTTATTTACTTTTATCATACCATTGTATCTAATATATTTAATATTTAAGCAATAATTGTTAATTAATTCATTGAAATTTAAAATTAACCTTCCCCAAATAACTACTGAAAATGATCAGGTAAGAAAAATACAATTTTTTTAAAAAAATTATTTATGTATTCACTTTACAACTTAATATCAGCCATTTCTCTCCTCCCAGTGCCTCCTCATAGAAGTCCTCATGCCATTCCGGAAAACTTCCCCTTCTGTTTTGAGATGGGAAAGCCTCCTTTTAGGTGTCACCTCCATTAATCCCACTTCCCTTCACATCAAGTCACTACAGGACTAGGCACATCCTCTCCCACTGAGGCCAGACAAGGCTGTCCATTTAGAGGTACAGAATCCACAGGAAGGCACAGGGCAAGAGGGAACAGCCCCTGTTCTAGTTGTTGGGGGACCTGCATGAAAACCAACTTGCTTATCTATAACATATGCATTGGGACCCTAGATCCAACCTGTTCTTGCACGTTGCTTGCTGACTCAGTCTCTGAGAGCTTCCACACATCCACATTAGTTGGTTCTGTTGGTCCTTCTGTATAGTCACTGTCCTCTCCAGTCCCTCAATCCTTCTCTCAACTCTTCCTCAAGATTCCCCAAGCTCCATTATACTGACATTGTAAATGTTTCTCGAATTACTTGTTCTTTCCTTTCTTCCTTTTCCTCATATTCACTTTCTCTATTTCCTTCCTCCCTTGTCTCCTTTTTATTTGATCTATGTTCAGGATCAGGTCCCAGCCTTTATGAAAGTTATATAAGTGCTTTGCCACAAAAGTATACCTCCAACCCTAGAATTACTCATTTAATTTGAACCAGATAGAATTATTGAATAATAATATGTAATAATTCGTGGTGTTTTAATAGTCATCATTGCATACTCTTGGGTTGTTTCTGTCTCTTATTACCTCTACTCTTCTGTTACCACATATACTTTTTGCCCCAGTAAGTAGATCTAGAATATCCAAATGACACAGCTGGTGGCTTGTGACCATACTTTAGAATAGAAATCTAAGATTTTCACTAATTTTGAAATTTCCATTATTTGTGTACTCATTATCCCTTCCTCCCCAAATAGGAAAATATTTTATTAAACTTAAAATTCTTGTTTCTGAATATTTATATTTGAATTTTATTTTGATATCAATACAGTTAGATAATAAGTCAACAATACAAACTGAACTGGTAAAAACCAGACCTAATTCTTTTCTTCTTGGTTCATTCTGATGGTCTGGTTGGCGTATAAATATTTTACCTTGTGCTACTACTGTATAATAGTCTTTTATTATCAAGAGAAAAAGCATATCTTCAATGTATAAATTTCTAGGGGAAAAATGTTCTTTATTCTTCCAACCTACATAATGAATTTTTTCTTTTATCTCTTTTACTTCTGCTCAATCTAGCCTAGGGGAAAACATAATTCTTTTTAATTTTCTTTCATAAAATAACATAGAATACAAGAAAGAAATTCATATCTAGCCATCTTCAGGGGATAAATGTCTTAATAGATTATTTTAAAATTATGATTAAGGATGAAATGTAAGACAATCAATGTATGAAAAACTAATTTTCCACAAAAGACTTATAAAGAATGATTTTTTTTCCCTCAAGTTTAATGGTAGCTGTATTTTTTTTTCTTTTCCTTTTTTTTTTCTTTTGATTTTTTGAGACAGGGTTTCTCTGTGCATCCCTGGCTGTCCTGGAATTTACTCTACAGACCAGGCTGACCTCAAACTCAGAAATCAACCTGTCTCTGCCTCCCAAGTGGTGGGATTAAAGGCATGTACCACCACTGCCCAGCTTTTTTTTTTTTTTTTTCCTTTTTTTTTTTTTTTTTTTTTTTTTTT